>JAWNGG020000283.1:0-280562 GCA_036937485.2 Tetragonisca angustula | reverse complement strand
ATTTATGCAAAGCTTATGATCCAAAGGGATTGGAAATGGCAATATCTTCGCAGATAAGCGTAACATACGGAGTATACGGCCGTTTTCGCGTTAAAATACACTGGCGTCGTTCCAACTCGCGTTAAAAATTACAATCTCTCGGCTACCTGCAGACAAATTGACTTCCCCGCGGAAAACTGTTCGACGATGCTTTTGTTTTCTTTTTCCTTTCGACAAACTCGACGTTTCCTTTGTTGCTTCTTGATTGCTAAAAACACCTACGCGCGCTTAGGGGACCCAAACAAAGACGATTGTCTCTCCTCCTTCGGTTGCTGATTAGATCCTATTGTGCGTGATAGTATCGTTCGCGCGCGTTTTCTCACTGACAGATTGAACTTGCAATCAACGAATATAATGGCTGTTACGCGCGACTTTAAAAACCTGTTGAATCGCCGAATGATAATTATTGTACCGCAGTTGTACGAAATTACAACGCCGTTCGTTAATTAGATGTAACACAGTCTGTTTCAGTTTCGAACGCGGATTCATCGATCTATCGACGTCTTCGATGAAACGGAATCTTCATTAAATTTATTATATCTGCCAAGTGCGGAGTTTCGCAGAACAAGATATTTAGCTAGTGCCTAAATTTTTCGAGGATCGCCTTCCATTATCAACTAACTCATTTTTACAAACTGTACGAGAACAGCAGTGATAATGTACTACGTTGAAACGAAAGACGCATTTCAAAAATATCAGTCGCGATTGTTTCGATAAGAACGGAACTTAGAATGTGTGCGTGTCCGAATTCTTTATCGGGAAGGAATTTAATCGCAAAGATGTGACGATTCGGATATGTTTAATTCAGTGTAAATATCGTAACGATCGAAATCGTAAAGTGTCGATTATCAGCGACTTTGTAATCAGAGAGATTACTTACCACCTACGTGCTGATGATACCCGCGATTTTCACACATCCTGAATCCAATCTCTCTCGTTTCGAATTTTTCTACACATTCTGCACAAAGCAGCAATAATGTCATAATAATACCGTAACGCCGGGAGATAGGAACATTTTGTATTGCGTGTATTGACAGTAGTAATGAAGACTCTCATGCAAGCCACGTGCAAAAATCTATTGCAAATAAACGGGCAAACGTAAAAGGACTGACGTAATTACTGGAATACATACGTACACACCTCTTTGAGTTTTGTACGAAGAATGTTACTTAGAGAATCACAACAAACGTTATCCCGTAATTTGGATAACTGACGCACTTAACCGCGCGATCATCTGCCATTATCTCAACTCGTTTAGTGCGACACTGTCAGCTGAAAGAATTTCGTTCGTTCAATTAACAATTAGACTTATTGTAAAAGTGACGAGCACCACTTTAACCGGTTCATAATTTTCTACTTATCTCGGAGTCTTTCATTTCGAATCTAGCAAGACTCTCCAAGTCAATTGCCCAGAGTACGTGACCTATTATACCGATATATATAAAATTGGGTGCAGATGAACGGAGCGTATTCAGAGAAGCAAGGAGATTTCGTAGAAAAATCGGCCTCTGATCGATCGGCGAAGGACGAACGGAAGCCGCTTGTCTAGGAAGTGGCGTTTCGCGCCGCTCCGAGAAGAAAGGTGAGCGAAACGGTTTCGCTCGCGGTGAAACGACGTGTGAGGTCTCTCCCACATCCACGTGTGCCCACCGAAACCGACGCTTTGTTTCGGATTAAAGACCCGCCTAAATCCGTATTGCGTTACGCCGTCCAAGCACGTATAATCACTCTGTAACGTAAAACCAAATTAACGCGGATTCTATCCATTCCGCTTGCCTGTCACACGGTTATCGTCGTTGGATTTCTTTATTCAACCATTCTCTTTATCGTCTGACCCACGTCTCCCTTCCCTTAATGTTTCGTCATTTCCGTTCCACCGTATGTAGTTACAGATTACAGGCAACCATTACATTTATATCATTGTATCAACGAAATTCACCTTCACCATGGAATTATCTTCTGTTTTTTTTTTTTTTTTTTTTTTTTCATTTAACGATTAGTTACCAGTGACGACAATTCAATTGTCAATTTATCCTCCCTCATTTGCTATCGCGCCTTCTCGTTTCGAAACGATCTATCTGATCGATCGACCAACGATTTGGAACGATTCGTTCTGAAATGTTTTTTCTAGGAGAAATTTTCGAAATCATCGTCGCTGTCCCCTTACGTCAGAAATTTACGAATAAGTCGAGCGAGCGTTTCCAACGGCACTATTGCTTCCTTCTCACTTGGCATTACTGCTTTTATCCAATGTACCCGTCTACAGATACTGACACTGATATCCAGCAGACATTGACATTATCTTTTGAAACATCACGCATGCACAGATGCATCAACGTTCAATCACACATAATTTTACGATTTATATAATTAAATTTACACGCGGAGGGACAAACACTTCAGAAGAATTTTCGATTCAATTGATAACGAGAACGATAGAAAGATAGGCAGATAACGTTAATGAAGTAATGAGCAAACAATCTGGCTGAAATTCAACTGCAATGTAGAAGCATTTTAGTAGAATTTATTGTGTAATCTAATGTCACCATTTTACTATCTCGTAGTTGAAGTAATTCCATGTCAATGAACTGTTTCAATGATTAATAATAATAACAGACAAAAAAATACATTATATCCATTTTTATGCAAAAGCATACTTTCCCTAATACTTTGATATTCGAAATGTTCGAAAGAGTCTACCATTCGTTAAACATTCCAGATCATTATCAGAGAAACGTCAATTGATATCGGAGAAAATAATCTTATTGCATTCTAATTACATACGTAAAAATAATCAGTTTCATTCTACTCTGTAATAATTAACGATGCGTCACTAATTAACATTCGTCAGTTAAATTTGTACAACGTACAACCACGGATAACAACATTGGCACATAGATCAGATTCCCTTCTAAAATCCTGCAATTCTTAAAGCCCAAAGATACCTGCAATGCTTCGATTAATTCTTTAATTCTGCGGAAGTGTAGAAACGCACGCGCGCGTGTACGAAGAAACTGTTGTCTCACCAGCGAAATTCTTGACACAATGTCACGCGAGAGTAACGTTCCTATTAACGAGCCATTTCACGGTTAATTTGTCGTAATTGCCGGGGAAGCGCGTTGCGTTTGTTGCGTGAACAGCGGCCCGATTTGACGGCTCGGCATGATTTACGCGACGGAGATAGAGAGTCTTCGATTAAAGCGCGCCTCCTATCCCGAGGGCGTATTCAGCCGTTTATAATGCAATTACGTTTCGTTTCTGTCCTGACCTTCCCCCGCGGCCTTCGGTGACCAACATTTCCTTTATCGTGTCATTTGGAACGGGCAGCTTTACTGCTTTGCCACGAATCAATGCGTATTTCAACTTTTCACACCCCGGCGTACTACGTATGTATGTACGTCGCAACGAACGTTATTAGCAGAACTACCGCGTCGTTAATGGCCAATCAATGAATTCAATGAAACTTGTTGAAGCGATGAATTATGGAGGAATTATCAAGGGAGGAATAAATTAATCTCGGACGAAAGGTTCTCATCTTCCAAGATTAGAAGAATTGAAAGGAGATATCATGCACGTTAAATGTTCTTTCGTATCTCGCTAGGAGAAAATTTTCCAACAATATGAGCAAATATTGGTTCGGAAAATGATGACGCAACAAGACTAAAAATCGAGCGGTTACAGTTACGTAACAGTCTCAATGTTCTGCATCTCAAAAATTCTGACTTGGAATCCTCTATAAAATTCTATCTCGATAATAAGAATAATTGGTATACACGTTACGGAAACAATGTGAGCCAGAAATATATTTTAAAAAATTTCGTACGTGACAAATTATGTTAGATATAATCTAAGAATGCACGAAAATTATAGTATACAAGAATGATTTTAATTACAATTTCATATACATTTTTTCAGTTTATACGAGAAAGAAGTCAATTTACTGAATCATTGATATCCAATGCTTTTTTCGTCTCATGTTTTGGGGGGTCGTCTGACTATTTTCGTGTCATATCCTACCATATCGATTTAACCAGATTTTGCACCACAGCGCCATTAGTGATAGGAATTAAAATCAGGAAATAATGTTACAACTGCATCGAAAATTATTTATTGAATTAAACGCGAATGCTTTCCTATTTGCACAACTAAGAGAATCCAACGAATTCGGTGAATTCGTCAAACGCGAATAGAGCTTTTTCTAATACATACATAAACACGTATAAAATGGAATAATTTTAGACATCAATATCGTGTTTTGGGATCTGGAGATACTATTTCACAACACCGTAACGGATTTCATTTTACTTCATTATTTTATTTTACAGTTTTTTAATTCACCATTGCTTACACATAGAGTGCGCTAAAAAACCAGTCATTTTTTCCTGGTCCTTCAGACTCGGATACACAAAGTTCCATTTCATGTCTGGTCTATGCTGTCTCTAGTCAATGATTGAATTTATCAATATCGATTAAAAAAAAAATTGCAATCCTTTACAACCAACTATCAAAAAGTTTTGCTATCTATTGGCATTTCAGGAACTTCTGAATCAATTGTCGATAATATAGATTTCTCGACATAAATATCTGTGATCGGTAACAAATGTATTACCACCAGAGAATAACACAGATGATGCAATGGTATCTCTCGGTCCACAATTTAAGACAAGTAAAAGAAAAAAATAATACAATTCTGGTAATATTCTTAAATTTAATCCCAATATTTCATAATTTGCAACGCTAAAGTAAATACGATCATCGCTTTATCGCAACATTAATTCAAACGAATATTATTATCTTTATGCGGTTATAATTCAATTTAAAATTCGTTATGTTACTACTCACAAGTATGATAAATACCCACGATCACTATTCTTGTCAAAAATTTTATGCAACATAATCAGTCACGAAAGAAAAATGAAAATGCTTGTGACTCACCATTAGATGCGAAGAACATTGCCATCGAGAAAGAACCATTGAATACGAAGGTGAAAATGAAACTGTAAAAATTCATAAGAAAATATAAAATTAAAATGTTAATTACTTGAGATCATTTTTTAATTAAATAGAATTAATTAAAATGGAATGCTCAAAAATAAAATAAATGATATATGAATATATTTACCATTCTTGATTCCTGGAGAGGCAGCATCCTCTTGCGAAAATCATTGACTTTAATACCGATAACGAATATTCAGAGATAAATATAAAAATAAAAAACTAACGCGTCCGTTTAAAATACTATCGACGAACAAACACTGACTCTAATTTCGCACACGAATTCTAACTGAATTTACAATAACTGTTCAGAGCTGTTGTGCTCTGAAAGAATATAATTTCCATTACGTAGTAAACACTGACTTTACCGACCGCGATTACACGCGATTACAAATATTCTCTGAAAGTAAAAGTGTATTAGTCAGGTATGGATTTACAAGTTTAAAAGTTTATAAATGTACAAAAATCATTTCAAGGGATCAAATTTTCGTAGAAAAACATGCTTATGGATAGGCTCATAACAATACGTAGAAGCTACACTTAACCTTGGCCTTGACTCAAAATGTATTACAGAGTCGAATTTTGTTACAAAGAATGCACGTTTGAAATAGAATAAAATATACAAGTTATCTTGACTTCTCGCTTAAATACAAAACAATTTGATAAATATATATCATTCGAACAGAGAAAATGTGATTTCTTTCATTGTATTTAATTTCGTTTCTGACAAGGGACGAATGGAATGATAAATCAAATGATCCTAACATACCTAATACATTTGGTCAGTCATCGAGATGTTCTTCAACATTCAATCAGCAATCTGTACGAATGAGAAGCAAAAACTTCAAGTTAAAATCAGTAATATCAAAATAATTACCAATAATGCAATAAATAAGCTGCCTCAGAAACTCTTAATGTATGATACTTGCAAATCGAACATTTACGTAGTTAACCAAAGAGAACAGAAAAAACGGAGTTCGTAAAATTATTGACAGTATTTAAAAATGTATTAAATAACAATATATTGATTTAACGAACCTAATAATAGTCTGTAGGAGGTGGCAGAAT
This sequence comes from Tetragonisca angustula, assembly GCA_036937485.2. Classification (NCBI taxonomy): domain Eukaryota; kingdom Metazoa; phylum Arthropoda; class Insecta; order Hymenoptera; family Apidae; genus Tetragonisca; species Tetragonisca angustula. The sequence continues at coordinate 274,460 of JAWNGG020000283.1, read as the reverse complement.
GATGATACAAATGCTACGCACGAACGACATTTACACCTGTCAAACGAATCGACACGTCCTGACGCCACGATTCCCGACACCGGAATGATGGCATCTCCCGCCAAATTCTCTTCTAGACGCTTTGCTATTGGCTGATGCTACGCGCTAACCCTTACGCGTAAAGCGGCGCGCAAAATCAAAATATTTTACGCGCAATATTCAGAACCCCATGAATAAACTTTAACAGTTTCAGGCGAAGTAATTACAAAGAATTTGCGAATTGTTGCTTTTTCATCAATAAATATATATATATATATATATATATATATGCAAAGATGAACATACACGGTAATTTTTAAATGAATATATATCATACAGAAAAATATTAGTATGGAATTACAAATTATTATTGCTAACTATAAAGTTGATTTTCCTGATACAACTATTCCTATTTTATGATTTTTACATTTTACCATTCCCACATGAAACAATATCAATAAATAAAATAAAAATTAAGTATTATTTTATTATTTTATTATTTTAATGGAGTGTTACATGAATAGATGGCAGGACTTCATTCGGTCATAGTTTTATCGTCGATTGATACTATCAATACAGAGATTTCTTTTATCGACATCATGAGTATTCAGTAATTCATCCAATTTTCTCAAAGATAGCAGACTACATAATTCTACATAATTAGAAATGTGGAAATAATGTTAATTAAAATGAAAGAATAGATATTGCAAATTACCGCTAATTGAGTCTTTCGCACTAATTCATAATTAATAGATGATTAAATGTATAAGAGTGATTTATAAATAAAATGAATCATATATTTATTGCAGTATGTACAATTTATATTATTTTGATTTTTTATTCCATTGTCCTGAAAATATTTAGCAATTAAGTATCTTAGAATATACATTTACAAGAATACTTAGAATAAACATCTTACACTGAAATTTTGAGGAATTTATAGAGTGCAATAACAATATAAATTTACTTTTTAACCTCATACGTTGCATACTGCTTCCAAACCAAGAGGTACATTTTACAATTATTATATTTTATAAATAAAAAAAAAAAGTTTTTGCCAGGTGTGGGGTTCGAACCCACGCTCCCAATTGGGAACCAGAACTTAAGTCTGGCGCCTTAGACCGCTCGGCCAACCTGGCTTGTTGGACACATGTTTCTTCATACTACTACATATCGTGTAGATAATTAATAAGTATTATTTTTCATTTACTTTTGTGAAATATGACGGTAAATATATTCTAGGAAAATTTAAATATCATCTACTTATAATATGTTGGAAATTATAGCTGCTTCCCATATGTAATTGAACATGACACTGCACATCAAATTTAGTTTACTTGCAGTATTTTTACATATTACAGGTAACTTGATAAAATAACATCTTTGAATGCACTGAAAATGATATCTTTCATGCATTAATAATTTTAGGAATTAAAACTTTTTCCAACAATCGCAGCGTAATAAATTACACGTGGCAAATAAATTCGCAAGAGATACAACTTAATAAATGTTAAATTTATCGAATTTATACAAAGGTAGTTTGTTGTAACTGGTAGTTCAGTTAAAAGAAACATAAATCAGATGGCTTTATTTGATAGATACCGCGGGCTATTGTAGGATAGTTGTAGAGCAAAGGAAACTCAATAGCAGAGAATAAGGATTACCGACAATCAGTAGATGGTGATATCCTTTCCCATCGATAGAGGCACAATGCAGTGGAAGAGTGGTGTTGCTCGGGCTCACAAACAGAATTCAAATGGAGCCGACTACTCGGCGAAAAAGCAGATCTTATCGTAGTGAACTGTCAAGGGTGCATCACCGGATTGCTCCTATCCCTGCCGGCTCCCAACGGCCCTCGGTTCATCCCCTTTGACGCCCGACTCAAATTCTACCCCGATATCGCTCTGACGCAAAAGAGCATACGCAGTAACGCGTCAATATACGCTTTTCGAACATTCGTAATTGTTATTAATGCCGGAAACAAGGCGGAACACGAGTTGAAAGTCATTTATTTATTCGTTTTGGAATATTTATGCATCCCCTTTATGAAAAACGTTCCCGATCACGTTGACCTTTAAATCTTGATGCTCTGAAATCTTTTGTTTGTGCCACAATTTTTTTCAAATTCAATTAAAAAGAACTTATCCGCAATTAAATGTAGGTTCGCAGAATATTTAATCTACGGGTATGTGAATTAACTGTGGAATTTAAATATTAAAATTCAATACTAAAATAAAATGTTTATTTCAATTAATTGTGATAAACTATGTTCCAATTGAACGAAAATAATCGGGCCTTGATTAAACGTTTGACGTTTCATTTCTTACCATTTGTCAAATGAAGATTGAATGATTGAATACATTGAATTTTCGACGAGTAATTGGTAAAGGAAATAATATTCAACATGTACCTATTTACAGATAGGAAATCAAATTGTCTTTACAGAATTTACCTAAAATTACCTTTTTACTTTCGCTCTTTTTTTCTAGATTCCAATTAGATCGAGTGCGACATGCCTCGTATAGAATTTTATGGGATCGCACGTGCTAAAAAAACAGAAAAAAGAATCTGCTTGTGGCGGATTGGCGGGCAGTGAGAGCCGTACTTGTTTGTACCAGGGGATCGAAACAACTGAGCGAAAAAGCCTATTAGTGTACCGAAATATAAAATGTACAACATAAAAGCACTTCAACGTTCAATACCGTCAAGTCCTGTTTCGTTTTTTCACTTATTCAAACGTTCCAACAGCGACATCAATAAATTACTTTAGGAACAGAGGATCCTAATTACTGAAACAATAAACGTAAAGTGAGAAGGTTGAGAAACGAGATTTACGAGTGTGTTAATAATTAATCGTCCAGCTGTACCGATACATCGCTGAAAATAATGGCGAAATGACGGATCCTCGTTGAAAGAACGTGTTTTCGTTGGGGTTGGCAAGAAAAGCAATATTACAAGAAAAACGATTTCGCATTGTGCCCACGTTGTAACGTTTGCAATGAGACACGTGGCTGCCATACCGCATGCCACGTGCCGACCAATCTAAATCTAATAACACAAACAGCTTTACAATAACGCGTGCTCGCTACCGCTTGCTGGCTAGAGGTAATAGGACACCATGTGAACTAATCGGCCCGAAGTGGTCCTCGAGATCCTGTTTCGCTATTTGTTGATTCCAGCGTGGGGTCTCCTGGGACCTACACCGCTCGAGCCAAAGATTCTTGCGGCGATTAAATTGTTATTTCGATTTAATGCAATAATTATTATCAGGCTGCAGATTTTTGCTGTTTGACATTTCACGTTAATAACCAAATAAAATCTAACTTCGATATTCACGACATAAAGGTATAAGGTGTTTTGTTAATGATTATTTCATTTTATTTTTCGAAGACGAAAAGGATCATTTTCTTACTTGGAATTAACATTCACGTAGGTTAGTGAGCAATTCAAAAATTGTGAGGGAATAATTACTTACCCACTATACAGCGTGATTACTTGCTTCTTCTTATTGATATTCGGCGTTATTTCCAACATTTCCAACATCAAAATTATTAAATTAAATCAATGAGGGTATTTGTAAATAAATATCAAATTACTGATTTTAATTCTCAAAAATGTAAGTTTAATTTATTTTAATATACATAGACGAGCGTTTGTACGCGCGTGTATGTGTTCATGTGCGTTCGCATGCACGTACAAGAACGACGCGCCATGTAAAAGACGATGACATTGCGTGATCGAACGAAAGTGGTAATTAATTATTATTATAATCAAGATCACAAGATCACAGGGCGAGTACGGCTCCGGGTCAAAGAGCGCATCTTCCACGATGATGGAAGTCTACTCGTCAAGTCGATATGCAAAAAGGAACTTTTTACAATAATAACTTTTAACGACACTCGTTCCGAAAGAAAAATATGACGTACGAACTACGCTCGTAGACTGCTGCAAAATCTGGACTAATTGGAGATTTCAATTCTGCAACGGTACATGCCTCGTATACTTTCGTGAGATTTCGTTTTCCGTGAAATTTGTTTTGGGCGGGCTTATCGAACGATTCAAATCAACTATACGTCTTTTTATACAATTGCTGCGGACGAATCCAATTTTTAACGTTGCTTCCCGATCCTCGTCCTTGTCCGCGGATATTTCATTCACGCATTCTTGTCGTTCCCATTGTTTTTTCCATGAACAAATCGCTAGAAACGTGACATGAAAGAAACGAGCGAGCGTTTCACCGCAGAAATATTCATGGCAAACACAGCGACGAGTATTTACCATGCACGAGTATTTGTCACAATCGATCGCGTAGTTGAAAGATTGGATCGCCAGCGTATTTATCATACGAATCAAGCTATGACGCTCTACGATTATTTACATCTATATATAATAATTTTCGTCCTATATTCATGTTAATATCGTTTCGTTGGATTCCTGGAAATAGCTTTGTTCTTTTTTTTTTCTTTATCCTTTTGTACATCGCAACAATATTTACAAGGAAATTTACAAATTACAAGTTAGACGTTACACTACCTAGCCGATATTGGTTAGTCTCTTAAAACGTACGGGTAGGAAGATAAAATTTCAAACTTGAAAATGCTCTCTAAAACTATGATGTCTGTTATTCACTGATAAGCGATATGTCCGTCTAGTGGTGTTATTTTTTTTTTTTTCTTTTCCTAGACTTTCATTAGCCTCTTTGCTAGCTTTGATATAAAATTGCTCAGCACCCTGTGAACGTCCCCGCCTGCGTATACTATTGCCTTTTCCGTAACTTTCGAACAGCTAGACGATTATGTCGTCGGAAACGTCGTACTGCAAAGTCGAAGACAAAACACCGTGAAAATAGTTTATCGTAAGTTTTAGAACATTTCTAATAATTTCGTATACGAGAGGAGACGCAGGGCAAAGGAGGTAATCGACTCTATCGATGAGAATGATCTTTTCGTATCGGCATAGCTAGAATCAAAATAGCGATATCGGAGACACGAAAAGAGAATAATCGTTCGGTTGCTTATTGAAAAGATCGACGAGTTCAATTGCCATTTAACTTTCTCACGTTCCGTGAAATTGTAACATCTCGATTGATACATTGGCATTTGTTTCTCTTTCGTTCGAATAAATTTCAAATTAACTTCTATGCAGATTGCAATTTTATAAAAAAGAGAAGAAGAGTGATTGGAAATAGTTTGTGAAAGAATCAATGTCGTTATTACAAGTGTCGAACCGAACGACTATGTCAATAGACGAAGAAAACACCCCTACGTGCTTCGATATGTATCATTCCTTAACTTATTCGATCATCGTTAACGATAGGTAAAATGTTGTTGTCAATTTCTTTCCGCACTGATTTTCAATATACTCTCGCGCTGGAACTAAATTCATCGCTCAGCTCCGACGAAAATGACTGCGCAGACGCTTCTCCGCGGCGATCTCCTCTTCTATTGCGCGGTAACTAGGGGAGGGAAAAGTAAAGTGTGAGTCGAGAGGACCGATTCCGATTCATGAAAGCGATTGTCAATCGCGAGTACGATGATTATCAGAATATGAAAATTCGTTGAAATCCTGCGATGCGTCGATGGATTTCGCTTCCGTGAACACATAGCCCCTCGATATTTTCGCCGGAGCTTACATCTCGTAACACTATTTGCCGTTCGACGAGAGCAACGGGCTGGCTGCGTTTGAATATCCTTGACTGCAGGTGGGCAACATGAATGGATTCATGTTGAACGGTGAACCAACCACCTCTCCTAGTCCTGCAACATACCCACTGTCGGTTACATATTAGTGTCATTCACTGTAGCTTACAGGTCAAGAAGTTAAAAATAATTGATGAACTAGCGATCCGAGAAATTGTCTTTCAACTGTCTTGATGCAATTTACAAAATCAGTAGAGAGCAGTAATTTATTATCTGGTGCTTTTCTAAAAACGAGACAGGAAAATGCAGAATTAGGTCCACAGAAAATGTACTCGTTCGTTCAATTGAAATTTCCTTGTTTATCTTTCTGCGTCTCGCAACGAAAACGTGGTCGATTAAAAGGGGTAAGTCGATTAAAACGAGACCGGATAAGATCCACTTTACTTTACCGCATAAAATCGTAATAGCAAGTATTTTCTGGGATCACTGGTTCAAGAACGAATTGAACTATAACGACACAGATGTATATATAATTGTTTCTATAACGTTCCAATTTTTACATGTGTAGACAAATAAACTTTTCGTGAATACAAGAATAATAGCGACATAAATGAACGTAAACAGGAATGGTCGTAATTTAAATATATGAGATAATACGAGTAAAGTGTAGAATAATTCGTTCGTGCATATCTTTGTTTAAATTCGTTATTTAATGATTTCTGCATACTATAATCGCAACTTGTGTATTGTAGGAATTTGTCACTTAATGTCATTTAATGAATAAGAGTATTTTCACATCGAAGACTAGCATATGTGGCAAAATGAAACACTGTATTTGACACGATCGCTCTAACGACATTAACGATCTTATTAGCTAAGTGACAGAAAACGATGGCGGCAATAAACGATGTCACGATGATTCTTCTACAAGGATATCTCTTCATCACGATAATAATGAAAGCTACGTAATGTATTTTACGCTTTCGAGCAAATAACTTTATTTTATTAGTAATATAAGCACACATGTCAAATGTAATAATTTACCAATTAATAAAATTAAATATTTGAAAAATTCTAGTGAAAAGTTTTACTGAATTCTTGAAATATTTGAAAAATTGAAAGCAGCAGGGCGTTATATACAAAACGTCGTTGACTCACGTAGAAAAAAGATCACGATAATGACAGATCGAGAGAACCGAGATGATAACAACGAGTTTAACGAATTCAAGGAGAGGGAGAAGGATTATCAACTATTGATAAATGAACGTGCGTGTACATACATCCTCGAGTCTTGTCTCTCGTGCATGTTTCTCATAATTCTTTAATCGCAGTGCATAGGGTGGTTGTGGTGGTGATGATGGTGGTTGTGATGGTGGACGGTTAGCGGTTACTGGGCGGCTGTGGCGAGGTGGTGCTGTGTGGACCAGTGCGGTGGGACTGAGGTGGTCGGTGGTCGTACTACGGGGGCGAACGCACTCCCGTCCCCGGACGTATAGAAAATGCCATATTGTTCGTGCGCTAAAACGAAAATTTCACATAAGGGAAAAATGATAAGTGCGTGCGCCGAAAACCAACTCTAGCGACAAGCGTATATGCGTGCCATCGCTTCAAATACACACATACACAGATTTCTGCATAACAGCATGCATGACTGAATCGCAGGGCGAGATTCAGTATCTTTACTAACTGCCCTCTTCGAATTGTTCCACAATCTCGAATCATTGACGAACAAGTTCGGAAGCTCACGAGCAAAAGGCCGAGTCGGATAGGAGCAGAATACAGAACGAATAGAAAATCGAAGAGATACAAAGTCAAGGTCGACATCATCGAAAGAGACATTACTTACGCGATGTATAAAGTGTCGGGCTACCGGTATACGGATTGGCCACCGAGTAACTTCCGTTCGTGCTGTGACTGTGAGGTGTACTAGCCGAACTTCCGCAATAGCCACCACCGGTCACGACCCCACGTGGACTCGCGCTGCTGCTCTGCCTGTAGGCGTCGGCGCTGCCACCGACGCTCCCTCCGACGCTACCACCGCCGCCGCCGCCGCCGCCGCCTCCAGCACCGGCTCCTGTCGTCACCGAACTACCGTCTAGAAATAGAAACCTGCCCGTCAGACGAACTCGTCAGTATTTCATCATTCTGTTCGCAGCGTCTTGCCTAGTATACCGGAACGAAGACGAGTCGACCGTATAACGGTGGATCGACAGATTTATTCTCAGTTACCAGTTGAATCGCTATATTACACGCTATAAGACGCTGTTCAGACGTGGAAAAATGCAATATAAAGTCGATTGCTCGCCAGACAAACAGAACTGAGGCTTCCCTGAATCTAGTGTCATCTAACATCGTACGTCAAATGAAACAGATGAGATTCGTGTTTCTGCGGCACGCAACCGTTGCCACTATATTCATACAAAAATTCCTCTAATTTTGAACACGTCGTTGGCTTCCGGAGCAAACGTTACATTTGTAATTAGCGCGGCTAGCGATTAGTATCGTGTATCGCGGTCGTTTCTAATTGCGTTTCCAATCGTTGCAACGACTGTGTCATCGTGTGATCTACGCAGAATATCACTGCAATACTTACCGTCTGTCCACTTCGTCGCGCTACCGTTTTCTTGTACCGTCACTGCCAGTTGTCCTGTATACGAGTTGAACGCTGTTGCCGAACTGGAGGTCGGTGGTGCAGGTGGATGACCCGATCCCGGACTCCTTGGCGCTCCCGCGATTCCGGCGTTTCCGCTTCTCGGCATACTGTACAAGGCTTCTGCAAGATCCGCTGCCCTTTTCAGTATGATCTCTTTTGGTAATTTCTCGGGATCCCCTGGATGCCGAGGGATGAGTTTCTGTAATCTTTGGAAGCCGTAGTCGATCGTCGGTTCGTTTAACGCTGAAAAAAGAAAAAAGGGCAAAATCTTTACCTCACTTTCACTTTACCGGTAACGTGTAACTCAATTTCTCCATCTGTCGATCTCTAGTTGTACACTTTTAAATTTCCCGAAAGAAGGATTCAAACGACCAGATTGACACTGACAACGATAATTTTAATTAATTAGAAAAATTCGGCCTGCGCAAAATAGTAGGAGTCGTTTATACTCACAGACATAAACAAATCTACCAGGTGCTCCTTTACAGAATTGTTTAGTTTTATAGGACAGCGTGACCTCGACGACGCCTGGTATCTGCCGTGGTGGAGTTTGTACTCTAATTGCGTTCGGCGTAATTAGCTGAGGGGAGAAAAATTAATGAGCTGGTGACTCAAGGTACGTACGTCATTGCACGTCGTTCGTTGCATCGACGAACGAATTGTTGTGTTAATTTCGTGTTCTATCGTGTTTCGGGAAACATAAAATTCCGTACCTCGCTCCAAACCAGCATCGAGCCGAAAACGACTTGAAGTCCATCGAAGAAATTCTCTCCAATGATTATTACCGTGGACCCGCCAGATGTCCAACCTTCGTTCGGCGATATCGCTTTTATACACGGCGTTTGAAGAGGCACAGGCGTGTAAAGACCTGATTTGCAAACACACAATTGTCATTGACTTAACAAACGTGTCGAATCTGGCTTAAGCTTAAAATATAAATGAATCGGAGTTTATCGTTTTCTCTAACGAACAACGATAATTGATATATATATATATATATATCACACATAAGCGTATAAACGACACGGTCAAAATTATACGCAACTGCAAAATTTGAGATTACACCCCCCCCTCGCAGGATTAATTAAAACGATATACAGCGTTAATATCTGAACATTATAGTATGATTAGCCATTTACGTTTGCACGCTTGCTGTGTCGCGTCACAAAATTATTCCAAGCATTAACATTCCAACTGTGCGTGACGTAATTTGCCGTAAAATAAATTTCATACACACATAAATTTTACATACGTACATATACATGAAAGTGCAAAGAAGATACAATACAGTTTACCTAATTCAAGTTCGATCATTTCAATTCTGTTCGTGGGGATACGAGATTGCACAAAGAGACATCCAAAAGTCCAATTTGTACAACAACGAACGACACGGAAGTCTCAAAAACTAACTATTTAAGAAAGGGAGCGGAGAGACGAGCGGAATAGCTGCGATCGCAGCAAGTAAGCTGGGACAGTTAGTTAGAGGGTGGGATACGGAAAATTATCAGAATATTCTGTTTATTCGGTCGAGGCCGTGTGGTAGATATATTTCCCGCGGCGGTGGCGGCAAGGAGAAAGAGTAAGAGAAAGAGAAACGGGCGAAAGCGAGGAGGAGGAGGAAGAGGCTGAGGGTTGGAGTGGCCGGAGAAGGGTTGTAACAAGAAGGAAGGGAGGCGATCGGGCCGCCGGTGTCTCTGCTTGGAATTTATAACCCAATGATATCATTTTGTACCCCGGCGAAGCCAAGCCACCCCCGGTACCAACCCTGGCAGAGCGGAGCCACGGCAGAGTGGCTGACATCATGGTATATTGCTCCCAGTGACGCTCAAACAGTTTCCACTGCTCGACTGCTCGCGCTACCGTGTAAATCTTGAAAGGTTTAAGAGATCTTGGCGTGGCAGACGCGAGTCGTGTGGCGAGTCGATAAGTTAACAATCGTGTTCCCCAAACCGCCTAAATGTTGAAAAATTTCACAACGACGAAAACGATTGACACGCGAATGAAAGGATGTTGTCCGTAGTTAATACAGATACAGGTGGCAGGTATTAATCGGTATTCATTCGGTGGAAGAATGCTCAAGTACCGTGAGAGAGTAACAGAGACAGAGAGTTGCCGTGTAAATGGAGATTCTTGAATGGGACAAAGGTATTTATTGCGTTCAATGTATAAGAAAGTCGTTAAACAGAGTCAGCCACGTTGGCAACCATCCTGCTAGAGAATTGTCGGAGCGAGATGGTATGGGGGGGGGGAGGGAGAGGGGGCAGAAAAGTAGGAAGAGGCAGAGAGCGGTGGAGGAGGTGGAGGAGGGTTGAAAAGAGGGATTCAGTAGAGGAGGCCGGAACAAGCGTACCAACCCGGAATAAATAAAATCCCCCGTGCCACTAGCGAGTGGTAAGGGGATGTTACCCTTGCTACTCCCTTCTACACTCTCTCTCTCTCTCTTTCTCTCTCTGTTTCTCGAGCTACGAGCTCTCTCCTCTCCTCTTTCACCACGAAACCAAACGTGGCCAAAGTCGAAGAGTCGTTGTACTCCGACACGTTCGGCCCGATTCTCTCTGATCACTGTGAGATCGCGCGATAACTTCGTTTACCCCGATAAAGACCCGAGAACTTCGCCGAGAAAGAAATTGCTTTCACTTTCACCGCGAACGGCATCGTTAAGCCTGTGTTTTATGACCAAACTGCTTTCTCTCCCTCTCTCTCTCTCTCTCTCTCTCCATCTATCTCTATCTCTCTGCCTGCTGGCTCGATTGTCTAAAGTATATCGAAATCACTTTGACATTTTCCGCGAGAGTAGATCTCGAAGAAGAAAAAGTCCGCCCGAAATCCGTTTCAACTTTGACGGATAGATTCGAAAGTCTGATTTCTAAAACGACTGCGAGAGAATTGCGTCCGCAGTTACAAAGCTATTCCCTTTGTCCGTGTCCTCTCTCTCTCTCTCTCTCTCTCTCTCTGCCTCTCCAGATGTTGTTCTGTAAGTGTGCGTTCTCTCCTTTCGTCTCATTGGTATGCCTGTTTCAGCGTTTTGGGAGTTGCTCGCTAGGGAATTTGGAAAGAGTGCTAGCAGGACGACGGGAGCGGCGTCACAGCTCAGTCGCAAAAGCTCGGGGGATGAGATAGCATAAACTTAGCATTCACAAACCAACACCTCGCAGCAACCACTGCTAAAAGAGAGCGAGAGCTCGCCAGAGTGAGAGAAAGACAGACAGACAGAGAGAGAGAGAGAGAGAGAGGAGTTTTCTTCCTTTCTTCCATTCTCTTTTATTCCTGTTCTACTTGTGTCTTCTCGCTTGATGGCAGCCGGCCCGACAAAAAGAGGAACGAAAAGATAGGGTAGGGAAAGGGAGCTTGAAACCCGCGGAGAGGAGCGAGAGAAGAGAATAGAAGAGGACGGAGAGCCAGGAGGAGAGGAGAGAAAGCAGAGAGCGAACGTGGTGGATCCCTCCTCGTTTTCCCCGCATCCCATTGATTTACATCTTGTCTTGGCGCGGCAAGGAAGAAAGGCTGGAAGAAGAAAGGCTAGGAGAAGAAGAGAAGGCGCGTAGTCGAGGGGTGGCCGCGCGATATCAGCCGTTTGTATGCGCGACCGACGCCAAACTTTGCTGAATTGCCCTATGACTCCTTATATCCTATCCTCCGAGCATAGCCCCTCCCCTGCCCCCCCTCTTACGATTCCACCCTCTACTACGGGCTCCTCGAGTCGTTATACCGATCTCGAAGAAAACTCACACCGCTCTCCTGCCCTTCCCATCTCGAACGCGCGTTCGAGGATTCCGCAGGGGAGGGAAACGCCGCTCCAGCCACCGAATCCTCCAATTGTAAACGACGACTATAAATCGGCCGAACAACTATCCCACGATTACGCGCGCGCGATTAATTGCGTGCCCCTCTCTCGTCTGAAATTTCGTTCCCTCTCGTCTCAAAGTTACTTCACTCTTTAACCGTATCTTTTGCGTCGCGCGAAAATCTTTTCGCGTTCGCGCATTCGTGCTACGGTTGATGAAGCGACGTGAATTATTCGTTTCATGGTTGTCGTTGGCGATACTCACTGTTGTACTCTCCGGGATCACTGGGATCCAACCGTTTCGTTCTGCGCCCGTGTTTGCTGTTGTTGTGAACGAACATGTTGTCCGAGACGGCCAGCAGTGGTCCCTCTACTCCTACTTGCGTGGAAATGACCACCTGTTACATTGACATTCGTTGATGTAAGACGTCAGGTAAAAATTTCGTAGAGATTCGGAGAGAAACGTCTTCAGTTAGATGTTAGATAGAGGTGCCACGATCGTGTACCCTCGAATCTATCTTAAATCTGAGTGAAAACTGAGTCTCTCTCTTAACGAAAAGCAGTTACGTTTTCATATTGTCAGGACTGACTTTTTCATTTACGTAAGAAATTAAACGTAGTGTTTCTTCGTATCTTTTACGTTATTCCAGAATAAATCGAAATCGATAGTGACGTTTACGTGCGTTAATAAAATTTATACAGTCTCTGATGCCTATGAGGTACAAGTTGTTAAACTATCGTCAAATAGGACACAAAAGGGCGTGTATATATATATACATACATATATAGAAACTATGTCGCACATTACGCGTTGCGTAATTTTATTTACACGTTATGTATGTAAGTGCGGTATATATGTTAATCATATCTCTTACGAACGAGCAACGTAACCTGATTTGCCATATTGCATTATGTGTATTCGCCATGCATTCCGTGACTCTCGTGACCCCCCCCCCCCCTCCATTTGTATGACAGATACTATCGCACAAATGTATGAATATAATCTCATTAAAGCCGAGCCTTGGAGCCTACATTTGCCTCCTATAACCAGCTTAATACTATTTCCTACTTTTTCTTTTCCCTGCTGAAACGTCAGAGAATTATTTCTTTCCTAATTTTATTCAAAAAATTAGGAAACTTCGTTTACAGAACAGTTAAAGAAAAATAATTACGCGGTAATTATTTTCTATACCCTATATTTCCTTCGTCGATAACGCACGTTCTTCTTCGCTTTTCTTTCTTTCTTCCTCAATGCAGACAGCAATACATATTTGCGAACGTGGAGCAGAAGTTCAGACAAATTGAAACAAGGCACGTGGTTAACCCCCGGAGTTTCGCGGATGCAAACAAGAGGACGATGATTTTCGGGAGAAAGTAGAAAGAACGTTTATAAAATCGACTCGGGCGGTCGGCAAACGGCCCGAAGTTTTGTCCTTCCGCAACTTCTCAACTTTCTCGGCTAGTTGGCCGCGGTGCCTAGCGCGAGTAACGTCGTGCAAACTTGTCCGGCGCGAGGGTGAGAATAACCCGGGGGCCGCCCTTCGCCGCCGAGAGAAACTCTCGCGTGGAAGAAGGGTGGAGAAGGCGCCGCTGCTAAAATTTTAATTCGCGACGTCAAGCAATAAGCAATTCCTAAACAAATTCGGCGGAACAATAAGTACTTTAACTTTGGTTTGCCTTTTGGGCCGAACCGCGCGGAGAAACGACAGTCCGCACGGAGGATTTAAATTTGACGAAGGACGTAAATTTGGGAATTGCACGCTTGGATAAATTTCGTGAAGACTTATTTAGAATTAGCGAACGGCTAGCTTCGCCTTCGCATTTCGTCTCTCTTTCACCCGACGTTGCAAGGTGGCCAAGGAGAAAGGGAAGGCAAGAGTCGCGCGATAAGGCGGACAGAACCAATGGAAGAAGGCGCTAAAGTTTTTGGTAATTTATTTTTTAATTCTAGCTTTTGTCTGTGGAAATGGATACGGACGGGGTGGCGAGATACGGCTGTCGGTGAGTAGGAGAGACCGTTATACGGTGGTGAGGGGAAAGGGGGGTGGGAAGGTGGGGGGGGTGGCAGAGCGAACGGATACGGGGGTGGGTCGGTTGATGCCGCGCTGAGCTAATTGCCAACCCCTTGGATTACGTCTCTTGGATGGGGGATCTCAACTTGCGACGATGGTCGACCATCGGGAAATTGCTGTCTCCTTCGCCAACTTTTTCTTTCCTCCCGTTCCTTTTTTCTTCCTCTCGCGAAATTAAAAAAGAATGTGCTTCCAAGTGGAAGCTACGCACGATTCTCCGGACGCACCGCGCTACGCACCACTCAACGATCCAACCAATCCAACAGACTTTTCGCGTTCTCGTGCTTTTATTCCTCCAACTTGTACACGCTGTTTACACGTTGCGATTCAATTTTCTCATCGCAGATGACTCGCAAATAACAGATTCGATTAGAAATTTGATTAGACTCCAGTTGCTGATCGATGGAAAATGTGGCATTTCTTAAACGTTTGGATTATTAATAAAAAAAAAAAAAAAAACATTGATTCAGTCAACTTACTTGGAAGCGTCTCATATCGCGTGGATTGCCGGCATTCTTAAGGCAGTTCTGGTTGCACTTGAGGAAGAACTTGAGGAAGAATCTGAAAGCAGAGGGGAACCGGAGTTAAACGGTTGACAAGGTGCTTAACGCTCTTCAACGCCGAGAACTTAATTAGAACGTGAACTTGGCTTGGAAAGTAAGCCTGAATATTGCATAAGCCAATCGTAAGCCCTGTTCTACTCGCCTCTATTATTCAGTATTTCTCTAGATTAAACCCTCAACCACGTGTTCTCCGACCTTTAGGACTGTACGCTGCATCGCACTTGTACCGTGCCGAGCGTGCATGGCTACTGCGTCACTCTAACCAAAATGTCATATCGATCGTTCTTCCAAAGGCACATTTCTTTACAATTTCTTTACGGTATACCCACGCTGTTGTGATAACGTGTTACTGACTTCTCCGTCAATTCCAAAGGTCGCACAAACGTTTGAACTTTTCGCGAAGAGGCTATAAATTTGATCGTACGGTCAAACGTTTGTTTGTATCGACATTAACTTGTCGAAAATCAGCGACTTGAAAACGTTCGCGCGAACATCATCCCTGGTTGGAGTTGAATGAATTTACACCGTGACGTGAAGCTGGCAAGAAACTGATATGCCTTGCAAACTTGACAACGGTAATCTAACGGGTTGCAAGAGGGAATTCAAGGAGAGCACGCGAGGAATGAGAGGCAAGTTTCCAAGGCAAAAAGCCAACGAGTCAATTTTCATGAATTATGTAGCGCGTAGGAGGAATATTGAATTTGAGGAAATTTTTGTAGACGCGGGCAATGCTCGTCTGTTTGCAGCGGTTGAGAGTGAAAGGCAAAGGAAAAATTTGCCAAGGAGACGGAAAGAGGGAAATACGGAGTATCCACTCTGTGTTGGTAGACTGAGACAGATGAAGAGAGAGAGAGAGAGAGAGAAAGAGAGAGAGTGGAGAAAACTCGTAGGAAACAATCAGGAGGATCGAGACGATGAAGAGTTCGACGGATGAAGGGGTAGTTTTCTGGGTGGCTGGTAGGCCTGTCCTCCCGTGGGACACCATTGTTATCCCCCTACGGATTGCGTCTATACGATCTCGGGACTCCATCGAAAAATCAAACGCATACCTCCTGCTAGCGACGCCCGCTTTTCTTTTTTTTTTTCTTTTTTTCTTTCTCGTTTGCGCGAATCGCCCAAGCGAAACTGTTGGAGGAAGAACTCGTCTGATTTCACTTCGTCGCATCGCGCCGCCTCGCCTCAATTCCTATCAATACCGCGTTTCTTTACCCGTGCCTTTGTCTCCGCTATTTTCTATCCGCTGTGCTCTATACACACGTTAAGAGATAAACGGAGAAAGAAAGCGAGGGAAAGACTGCACGGGACACCGGTAAACGCCGGTTCGTTTAATTTTATGGACGCTGGCGGGAATAAAATCGTTTGGGCACCGTATTATGCACGCGCGGTCCATCATCGTTATCGTTACGTTGATTTATCTCTCGTTGCGTCTCGCGTCACTGTCCCTTTTCATTTCTCGCAAAGTTTAGAAAAAAAAAAAAAAAAAAAAGAAAGAAAAAATAAAGCAGCACTCTGGTGACAGTTTAAGCAACAGAGACAATTCCTCACAATCTTTTCAAAATGTCCTGTTTGTTAAAGTTCTCATAAAGTTTGGACAAAAATAAAGCAGTGCTGGCAAGAGTCCAAGTGACACATAATACGTAAATTTACTTTTTATATTGGTACCAATTGGACGTCGCAAAGCTCTGTTTTACAAAATTCAAACAATTCCTCGCAATCCTTTCAAAACGTTAAAGTTATGATGCGTTCTCATAAAATTTAGGGAAAAAAAAGAAAATAAATAAAAACTGCGTTCGTAAAAATTTCAGCAATTTGTACCTAGTACGTAAATCTATTTTTCACGTTGATACCAATTACAAATGTCGCAAAGCTCTATTCTACAAAATTCAGACAATTGCTTATGATCCTTTCACAAACGTCGGAGGTTGTGTTCGTATGCACGCGGGTATCCTCGTGGCGTAGTGGCAGAACCGTCAATTCGCTTCTTTTTGCGATATCGCAACGCAGGCAGATAAGCGCGCGCGCGCGCGCGCCTATTATTATCGCGCATTACGCGTGCTCGGATTATCTAAACGGCGGCAGTTTTATCGCCGGTCGCATGATGCAGCGCGAGTTGTCAACCTTCGAGCGGAACGTTTGGCACGGAATCCATATAGATGGAAAAGTGAAAAGTAAAAACGGAAAACCGATCGGCGCGGCGCGGCGCGGCCCTTGTTCGCGCAGCGAGCGCGGAAGGGAACGGACTGGATATAAAGAGAAAAGGCGGAAGAAGAACAGGAAGGGTGGGTATACAAAAAGAGAAAGGGAAAGAAACGTATCGATCTCCTGCCTCATGCTTCTCGTATCTATCCGTATTCATGGATACTATGTACCTCTAGATTTCCGCGTTAACGGGCCCTGCCTGCACTCGGCCCGTGGCCCTTAGAGCGCCGTGCGAATTTAATTTCGTTTGCTCTTAGAGGACGTTAAGATCCTATCGAGATGCTGGATGGATATTCAAAGCATTGTACTTTGCCGTATCGTCCTGTGGATCTTGCTCTAAACACGATGTCTCTGCCATGCCCGAGGCGCGGTGAAGCGGAGAAGCAGCCTTCTAATCTCTCGCAGATACGAATCCTATCGACCGTACCTCCGTGTGTGTGTACACACACACACACACACACACACACACACACGTCGAGTTGTAAGAACCACGCGAAAACGCGTTAACGCTGTCGACGCTGCAGAGAATGACGAGCAGTGAGCAGCGAGTCTCATTTTCGCTGAAGTCTACAAGCGATTATAGCTCGTTCATCGATCTACCTTTTCAAACGCATATTTTCTTCTTCGGATGCGTTATTTCAAACGTAATTCGATATTATATATCGGATGATTGATAATTTCTTTCTTCTTTTTTTTATTTTTTATATATGGTGACACGTAACGCTAATGATTCGCGGCAGCCTACGGATTCGCATCGACGTCTATCCATCCCTTCGTTCTCTTTCTTCTTTTTTCTTCAGAGTCGTTCTCTTCTTGCACGCTGTCCTCGGAGTATTGGCTGTTAGGAGCTAATGGATTGCGTTACCGACTGATTCAAATGCGAACTGGATTTCATTCTAAGCTCGATGGGGCGACAGTATCGGCGACGTTGTAACGGGAACACGCCGAGCAAGAAGGGCGGGAGGGCCAGTTTCTTACAGGGGCTCAAACTCGATTTCGATCATCTATTAGATTTTTCTCTCCTTCGGCGATGCTTTCCGCGAGCTTGCGCCAGTTTTCACGATAAAAATCTATTCTGGATCGTCGCCTAACGCAGCCGGGAGGTGTGTATTTTACGTCGTCGAGGCATCCGATCCGGTTAAAGATCGCTTGTTTCAACAACGTGAAGATTTCCCATTTAACGGCGAAAGAGTTTCCATTCTTGAAACGTCTGGATATCAACGACGCTGCGATTTAATGTTTCGCGAAATTCAACTTGAAACACTGAGGAGAGGACGGAATTGCGTGGAAAAGAAGAGAAAACGTGAAACAAAAAGCGCAGAACGAAGCAAAATACTTCTCAAGTTTAACCACTTGCGCTTGCAACTGATTGCGGACCATAACGAGTGACCAAACCGTACACGATAATTCGTCCCTTTCTTTCTGAACTCGTCGATATGACATCACTGGATAGAAATTATTCAGAAGTAATAAATTTATTATTTGTTTCACTTAGATATACTTAAAACTGAGGAAATATTGCAATCTTAGGGCAAAAGATTCTCGACGTGCGTGGTATTCAGAGGTTAAAACCACTTGCGCTTGCAACTGATTGCGGACCATAACGAGTGACCAAACCGTATACAATAATTCGTCGCTTTCTAGAAATAATTAAACAAAATAGAAATTATCGGAAAGTAATAAATTTATTATTTGTATTGCTTGAGTTATAATTAAATATACTGAAAAACTGAGAAAATATTGCAATTTTGCGACAGAAAATTCTCGACGTGCATTATTCCAGCATGAGTTTAACCACTTGCGCTGGCGACTGATTGCGGACCACAACGAGTGAGCAAACCGTACACGATAATTCGTCGCTTTCTTTTTGAACTCGTCGATATGACATCACTGGATAGAAATTATTGACAAGTAATAAATTTATTATTTGTTTTACTTAAATATACTTAAAACTGAGAGAAGTATTGCAATCTTTGGGACAAAAAATTTTCGACGTGCGTGGCACGTCATTCCAGCACAAGAGGTTAACCACTTGCGTTGGCAACTGATTGCGGACCACAACGAGTGACCAAACCGTACACGATAATTCGTCGCTTTCTTTTCGAACTCGTCGGCATGACATCACTGGATAGAAATTATTCAAAAGTAATTTAACAAATTTATTATTTCTTTTGTCTGGATCATGCTTAAATATACTTAAAAACTGAGAGAAATATTGTAATTTTGGGACATAAAATTCTCGACGTGCGTCATTCGAGCGCAAGAGGTTAATAAGCTTGGAAGAACAGGATCGGTGTATGAAGGCAAGCGAGCTCGGTGCCGCAATTTAAAGTGTTTTATCGGCGAATACGAGGAAACGAATCGGTTGATTCTTGCCGTATTGGTCGCTGGACTGGGCTGCTAACGAATTGACACGGAATAAAATATACAGGGGCCGACCGATTGAGAAATCATTCCCAACCTACCTTCCGATCGCGTACCGATACCTTTCCGTTGCCTCTCCGCTAAAATGAAAATAAAACGCGGCAACGCGCAGCGGAAACGCGGAGGGTTGCGCGCGATAGGAGAAGGGGAGACAGAATGGCAACGGCCGTGTAGCGAGAAACGTGCACCGTTCGCTGTTTCCAGTTTTAACAGTATACAACTTCGCAACGTGGATGAACGGGATGGATGAACGAACGAGCCAGAAAAAATAAACGACGTCAATGAAAAAAAAAAAGAGCTAAATATTGGGGGTTCGCGGTAAGGGAGAAAAGAAAAAGAGAGGGAGAGAGAGAGAGAGAGAGAGAGAGAAAGGGAGCGGCAGGTAAACAAAACAGAATGAATTCAATCAAACCTTGCAGTAAATCATCGGCACTTGTGCAGCGGTTTGTTAATATTTCCCCCTTTGTAGCAATTAGTAGCATTTTTCTAACTGTATCGAAGAGGATAATTTTCTGTCGGAGAAAGTAATTTGCAACGAAATGTTCTCGCGTCGAAGGAGAGATAAATGTGTTTGTTGTGTGACAGATACATACGTATGTACATTTCGACCGCAATGATAAAGAGGATGCCGCGAAACTCTTAACCTCTTGCGCTGGAATGACGTGCACGTTGAGAATTTTTTGTCCCAAAATTGCAATATTTTTCAATAATTTTGAGTATATTTAAGTGTTTTTGTAATTTATTCAAGTATTTTATATTTAAATATATCAAGTATGGTATTAGTATTTTATTTAAGTATTTTATATTTAAGTATATTTAAGCGTTTGATTATTAACCCAGGCAAAGCAAATAATAAATTTATCACTTCTCAATGATTTCTTAATCCAGTGACCTCGTCATACCGACGAGTTCAAAAAGAAAGCGACGAATTATTGTATATATATATTGGTTTGGTCACTCGTTATGGTCCGCAGTTGCCAGTTCAAAATGGTCAAAGCCATCGCGCGTTTTTCATTAATCTCAGTTAATTTTTCGCGAAGAAATTTAATGAAGCACGACGCATGTGCGAATTTCTTACGACGCTCGTGCAATTATTTCCCCCGAGTTATTTACGCGTTATCGGCGCGTACAGCGGCGCTAAGGCGAAAGTAGATGCCTTCTGATCTACTAAATATATTTCGACCAGGGGTGAATGGATATAGGGGGCTTACTTGGGGACTTACGCGTAATAGTTCCAAATAGGGTGGCATTACGCGTATCAGAAATCCATTTCCTCCCGCGTTGGAAAATCTTTAATCATGTTTTCGGCTCCCTAAGTATATCCCC
Source organism: Tetragonisca angustula (assembly GCA_036937485.2). NCBI lineage: Eukaryota > Metazoa > Arthropoda > Insecta > Hymenoptera > Apidae > Tetragonisca > Tetragonisca angustula. The sequence goes on along the minus strand of JAWNGG020000283.1, from coordinate 253,782 downwards.
TTCTTTTCTGTTACTACAGAGGAGCGAATAATGCAACGTTAGGTCAACGGGAAATTTTCAGAGTGTCACGTTTCATTTGCCTCTTTACAGCAAAGGCAGCGACGTTATTTTATATTTAAACCTTTGTCGAACGATCGAACGTTGCGAAATGTGCGTTTCGAGGAGGAACGCGTCGACGGAAATGAATTTCTTTAGGCGTTAATGAGAAATTCTGCTGTGAAGAAGCACCCCATCGTGTCTCGAAGGAATACCGGTAAGTAAGAAATTCTGTCTGTTCAGTGGAATAGGAGGCGTGTTCGATAGAGTACTAATCACCCATCCAAACGACAAACCTCTACTCAGCAGTCGTATTAACAATGTATCTCGGTGGTAGGTAGCCCTCAGGGATGTCTTCATTACGGTCATTGTTATCAAGCTCTAAGAGAATTCGCAATCTCATTATGGTAGAGGGTGTTAGTTATTGGACTATCGGACCCATTGAACTCGATCAGTCTCGTGCAGCTTCTTACCAGTTTTTTTTTGGCTCGCTTCCGGTTCTTAGATATACAAAGAAAAGAGAACAAAGTCGGCTTTCGTGTCATTTCCGACGATACATTATTAACTGAGTAAAAAAAAAAAAAAAAAAAAAGAAATTACTCGATACGACGTCAGACACAAGACACGAGGTAAACGGAGAAAAATCGAGGCTGTACGATATTCGCGACTGTGCAGACAGCGTGTGTAGCAATTTGCCAGTACTTTGCCGCGGAAAGACACGGCAGAGGTACGCCCCCGTTCGATCGGATATATAATTTTAGTAAGAAAACGCCCGGGAGTAATCGCGAGTGCATAATGCAGACGTGCAGAACGTCAATTAGTAAGAATGTATACGGAGGTCCGTAAGGCATAGGAAACCACCTAGAGCTGTATACCTTGCATACACCTTAACTGGGGTTAGTAAGGGGTTAGCAAGGTATCAGGGGATGCTTAATGTTTAACTAGCCTCCATTACGCCCCCTGCACCCGGTCTTCTTGAAATCTCCCACACAACCCCCACCTCCTCCGCAACACGCCGTCATCCAGCATCCACCGACTCGTTCCTCCAGATCCTCTCCTGCAGGAAGTATTATAGATAGGAAACAGCTAAGAAGGATCACACGTAAGCTATCGGTTAATTCAGGAAATTATTTCCCGCGGACGAAAGGTTCGTTCAGCTCGTCCACTTCTATCGTCCACGATATATAATACGTTCCTTGACTAACTCGACCTTCAACGTGAAATTTCGTTTCAAAACAGCCGGTTCTTTCGCGTAGGAACTGGGCAATTTGCAAGTTTCGTTCGACCGAGTAACCGATCCCCTGGAACATCGTCTAACGTGAGATAAGTAGGGCAGAGTGTTTCGTTTTATCAAGCAGAGTATTCCAGCGGACGTCGGCCACGGGTCCGCGAAACCGGGCATTAATTTAATTTGCAGAAAAGTCAACATTTCGGGCAAGTTGAGAAAATATAACGTGACGTGACACGTGTACGAGGAAGGACCACTAACAGCGGCCCTTGTGATATCGCTGTTTAATTTTCTCTTAGCAGAATGTCGGCGTAAATAGGAGGTGGACTGAGAGTGCAAGTAGAATAAATTCACGGCTGAGCGGACAGGAAGTTATGAACGTCCTTACTCAGACGCGCTCTCTCCAACCGCCGCACTAAAAATTCAAAATGCGCCGCGCAATATCAATGAAAATTCTTGCACCTTACAGCGTCTCTGAGCGTCTCACGCGCGTTTTACCGAAACCCTGAAACTTTAATCACGAAATATTGTCAGCGACGCTCGATTGAACACGAAAGAAAAACGAATACTCGGCCCGATCGTTGGATGGAACGTCGTTTGCGAAATCAAACACGTCTGTTAATCGGCAGTCCCGTCGAATGTATTTTGTATTTCGGGACGGTCGCTTTTCGTATGTTTACAAAAGGAAATCAGGCGCTGCGCTGCGCCGGGCAATGTGTAAAGAGGGTAACTTAACCGAATTCCTGTCAGTAGCGAGTGAGCGAGAGCGAGAGCGAGAGCGAGAGAGAGAGAGAGAGAGAGAGAGAGAGAGAGAGAGAGAGAGTTCCGTTTACCTAAGTCCTAAGATGGGTGAAGCTAAGGCTATTCGGCAGGCACTACCGAGGCACTGCATAATTCATACGTAAGTAATACGTCTTACTAACTAGCATATCCCGAACTAACGTACCCTGTCGTGGTTCTGTGTTGTGTAGCCCTTCACCCTCCTGCCCCCCACCCCCTCCTCCCGTCCTCCGACCCGCCACCCTCCTTGCTCCTTGCTCCTTGTGCGTTTCACAGTCCCCTCGTCACGACAGCGAGATATCCCTAATGGCAGTCTATCATATTAGCTACAAGACGGCTCGAGAGGCCGGCTGCTATAACTAGATTTGCTTTGCACCTATGGTACATCAACCGACGATTTACTATCTATCGCGTAGTCGCTGTTACATAATACGAATGTTAACACCGGTCGCCCAAGCGACGCCGACCATTCTCCAACTCGCAATCCCGACCTCTCCGTGGAATTGCACGAGCATCGAGCAATTTCGCGTTTACAGATCGTGTCGAAATGAAAGGTGCCGCAATTTAAGAGGCGACGGAAATTTCGTGCCAGTCGGAAATCTCCCAATCGTTCGAACGAATGAAATTTGTTCAACTTGGTCGGGAGAAAACGCCATCAATTCCTACGTTTAATTTCCACGTTTCGCGGACGCGGGTGTGTCCGAGCTGGGTTTCCACGAACGAGCAGAGGGCTAGCCGAAAATTGTTGAATTATGTCGTAACGCCTTAGGCGTACGCTGTCCGAGCAAGGCGCGAGTCATTTCCATAAACGCATCAGAACCTCCACCGGCGTAAACTAACTTACCGCCGACGACGATTCGTACACGGATGTAGCGAGTGTGCCCGCGATTTATTAATGTCTGCATTTAGATACGGAGACCCCGAGGGCTCGGTGGGGTTGGTCGGGACCCTCTCAAGTTCCTACTGTCAAATATCGACAAAAACGGCCGTAAGTCGCGCATGCTCCAGCACACGTGTGTGTGTGTGTGTGTGTGTTTCTCCACCGAAGACAAAAATGTCACGCGTACCGAAAACACACATCCCGTTCCCTTTTCAATCTCCCTTCTCAACCTCGACTTCAAAAACACTTATATTTGAATATTTCTATATTTATTAAGAAACACGTTTACCGTTGCACGTTCCATAGTTTTTTTCAATTTTTTTTTTTTTTTAATGAAATTAATATTCAAAAACAAAGTATAAAGCTGTAAAAGCTCGCAGTTGCTGACAAGCGACTTAACGACACGTGCCGCGGGAGGTTGCTGTAGGTTTTCCGGAAGCTGGCTTAATCTCGGTTAACCTCGTTGCACGGTCATGAAGTTTGTCGTTGAAACAGCAAGGGGTACCGAGGAGCGGAGGAGGAGGAGGAGGGGGGAGGTAAAATGTGATTTTAATATTCGCGGCCCCTTTGAGGAAACTCACGACTCTACCTTAACAGGCTTACGGGAGGGTACCCCCTGAACCTTGTCTACACCCTCCCGCGAGGAACGGGGTCCCGCTTTGAGAGGCACACCTAGTTTCAAACTCGGTAAAATCTGCAACTCTGTCTCGCTCGAGAACTTCCCTTTACCCACCTTCCTTGACATTCAACCGTTCTGATTTTATTCGGCGCTTCGGGCCAGCGACTTGTTACGCTTTTCCCTTCTCGTATCCAGGAATCCTTTAGCTGCCTGACAAATAACTGGCGGACGGATCGTACATCGAATACTTGAAAGTTCTCTGTCTCTCTCTTTAATCTCCTGCGCTGGAACGACGTGCCACGCACGTCGAGTGCGTTCCAAATTCTTTGTTCCAAAATTGTAATGTTTTCTCAATTTTAAACAGTATTTAAGTAGTTTGGTATTTTATATTTAAGTGTATCAAGTATAGTAAGTATTAGCGTTTTATTTAAGTATATTTAAGTAATTAATTAACTCAGGCAAAGCAAATAATAAATTTATCACTTCTCAATAATTTCTATCCAATGATATACCGACGAGTTCAAAAGGACAGCGACGAATTATTGTGCACGATTTGGTCACTCGTTGTGGTCCGCAAATCAATTGCCAGCGTAAGTGGTTAAACTCGCATGGAATTCAGAGAACTGTCCATCGGCGACGTGAAAGAAATTCGATTCCGGACGAAAACGCGTAAATTTGACCTGATACCTTGGCGAATAAAAATTATCGCGATTAATTACAACGTACATCATGAACGACGATACACGCGAGAACGTGAGCATTCGACGTGAGTGTGCCGGCGCACATTTACGGCGGCGCTCTCGTGAAAGAGCGTAGAATCCAGCGCGATGAAGGTTGTAAACCCTCGTGGCTCGAATCGAGATAAGGTATCATGCGGACGACGGTTCACCGCGTTCGCGTTCCTTTGAAAGCGATCGTGTTGCAGCGAACGGGCAGACGCGCGGGTCAAAATCGCGCGCGGCCGGAATAAACGAATTTTCAGAAGGGAAGACGAGAGCGGGGCAAAAGAGTAAAATGACAAGAAAGCGAGTTGTAGGTTATCGTCGACGGAAGAGGAGTTTGGGAGGTTAGCAGTCGCCATGCTAGCAGGACATGAAAGCACGCAGGACACGACGCCGTGGCGGGCCGTACAGGGGTTGCCATGGTGATCTCATGGGGAGGGCATTCGCCCTCTCTCACCCTCACCCGACCAAGATAATGCCGCCTGCCTGCCTGCTTGCCTGCTTGCCTGCTTGCCTGCTTGCCTACCTACCTGCCTGCCTGCCTGCCTGCCTGCCTGCCTGCCTTTCTACCGATGTTGCTACCAACTGCCGCGATATCAGAAGCTCTAGCAATAAAGCAAACGTCCATGCTCGCACGGAAGTTTACGAGAGACCCGGTTTTCGAGTCGCGCGATTACGAGGCGACAACCTGCTCCGCACTTTGTCTTTGTCTCTCCCGCAGACGGAAATTTCCTTCGGCGTTTCCACTGTGTCTTCGAGGGATCGCTATCTCGCGTGCGTCGCGCCAATAAATAAACAAAGCTACGCTTCGATTCGTCGACGAAACGTGACCAAAGAGAGGCCATCGACGATCAAATGCAAAATTTCAAATGTCCGCCGTGCATACATTGCTCACAGTCGGCGATTGTGAATGATGTTCGATCACGTCGGTCGGAGTAAATAGATAATTCGGATTATAACGTTGGTGGTTGGAGAGAGAGAGAGAGAGAGAGAAGCGTAGGCAGTAACTTTCTGTCGCTCTCCCCGTTGGCTGCTGCCACAGTCGGACATTAAAACGTACGGGACACGGATGCTTCGACAAAGTGTCGTCGTATTTTTGGTTTACAGCGTCTGAAGGTTGCCGAGGAGAGACGTGGAGCCAAGAGGGCGGAGGAAGAGCCGGTCGGCGGTGCGAGGGTGTACCTGAGCGCTTCAACGATTACGGGGGTGGAAAGTGGGTGGCTCGGTGGATACGGGGAGTGATACCAGTCCCAAAGGTGTCGTTACAATTAGACAGCGCTGCCAACTGCTACGGCCTCAACCGCTAAATAACTTACCGGTGCTGACAACCTGACCGCACACTGTTACCGCTCATCCTGCCGCATACATTTAACTGTAAGTCTACTCGTGCAAGGGACCTTTCGATCACTGATCGATACCTTCTCCTTCGCTATTTTTTTTTCCTGTTTTTTTTTTTTTTTTTTTTTTTAACAACCGAAGTCAACGGCGTCGTTTCAACTTTCGAGCGATTAATTTCCAATGAAAAGCAGTTTTTACAAAACGACTCGTGTAGACTCGTCATTCAAAGCTTTCGATCGTTTATTTCAGTTGAAAATGTCCCAGTTGATGTCATTTAGTCACAAAATATTTCGCTCGAACACCGACAGCAAATGTAAAAGAAAAAAGAAAAAGGAAAACAAAAATGGGGACCACTGTTAAGAAGAAGGGACACGTTGCGCTTGCGTCGACTGTTTAGAACTCGAACGCTGGCAGAAAGAGGTGACGAGGAGGCGAGGAGAAAGAGGATAGACCTCTGAAGGAGGAGGACGGGGTGTCCCTGGAGTATCGACTTGCCCCACGGGACTCGGCAGTCGATAGTCCCGCGGGATTCACGCTCTCTGTCTCGATCCTGCGAGTCTCGTCACTCTTTCTTTTTCTACCGTCTTCTGTTCCTCCGTCTTTCTTTCCTCCTTTTCCTACGGAGCCCCTCTCTTTGTTCCTCACGCGCGGTCCGAGTCAAGCTTCCATAGGTCACGGAGCCAACGCGTTCGAGAAGAAATAAAAAGGGCAGCGAAAGTAAAAAAGTGATTTCGTTTTGAAAATTCTTTGAGACGATGCTTTCGAATCTCTCCTACATATATATATATTAAACGATGACGACACACAAAAGAAAATATATGTAAAAAGAAAAAAAAATCATATGTAAAGATGGTAACGATAGATTCAAGCAATTTTTAATCTTAAACTTCAAATTCGATTCAGTATTTGCGATACGAATGTCGAATATTAAAGGCAATAACGGTAGCAATTTTCAGTCGTCGTTGGATTGAAGAAAATTTACTTTTACGTGACATTAATATACAAAGACAGCAACGACAGATTCGAGTAACTTTTAGTCGCTGAATTGAAATAGATTTACTTTCAACGTTAAGTATAAAGAAATAACGATAAAAAGAAAAAGTGTAAAGACAGTAACGATAGATTCAAGCAATTTTTAATCTAAAAATTTCCAATTGTAAGTTTCAAATTCGATAGTCAGTATTTATGATGGGATCGTAGCGCAATTGCTAAACTGTTAAAGAGCAAACCATGGAAACGGTACGAATGCCGAACAATCACTATTGGAACTGCGGATACATTACAATAATCGCTGATTCCATATTCATGCGTAAATAGCAACAAACAACGCAACGAATGAATTTACGTACGTACGTACGTACGTACATACGTAGTTGCGAGGTTTCGTTTCTTTGCTGCGAATATATTCAGTTAGCAACGATTTATCGAAAGAACAACAGCAATAGCGTTAACGTTAATATAGATGGGAGCACGAAGTAAGTTATCCGGAGGAAGTGGAGCTCGCCCAAGATTGTATAAAATTCTATATTTCGTACGGTGGCCGCCTTCACCTTCGTGTCTGCGATCGCCAACCCTCTTTCAGTCTAGCACCCTCGTACAAAAGGTTGCCTGCTCTGCCTCCGCCTACCGAGAATTATCTGCGCAACTTACAACCCCTATTTTTTCCCATCTTCTGCAGATTCCTCGCTCCCCCTTGCCGAACCGACGTTTCCAAGAACCGCGTGCCAAAAACTGGAAAATGAAAGTGAATCGCGCACGTTGCGCATCCTCCGTGTCACGCGACACGAGTTTCTCATTTCTCTCGTCAAGTTGCTCACATACGCGAAACTGTTAGACTTTGACAGTAAATTCTGATGCATTCGCCATCACGGGAAATTTGGACAGTTTGTTGAAACGGCGAAATTCTCTCAAAAGATAGGCGAGATCGGTAAGAAAATCAGAGATGGACTTTTGGTGGGAATTTGCGGGATGACGCAAAAAGGACTGGCAGAGAGTCGTGATATTTTTCTTGGAGTACGTTTGGAAGAGTACGGGGTCGGTAGGAACAATTGAAGCAGTCGAAAGCCATCACGCAACGGCGCGGCGTGGCGTGTACGTGCGGAGGTGGCAGAGGTATTGGCGCTTAGGGAAGCGCGGTACGATCGAAAGAAAGGAAAGAAGGCAGCCCCTCTCCGTTCCGAGGAGGGAAGATTCGAAGGGTGCGTAGGCCGTAGGAACCCTCGCGGTTCCTCGGCCACCCTCCTACCCTACCCTACCCTACCATGCCATACCATACCATGCCATACCATGCCATACCACCTACCCCTACGGGGTCCGTTCCGTGCTCGAGTACGGAAATTCGCAAAATGTCCTCCTCGTTCGGTAATATGTTACACGGCTGCACAAGTATCGTCCTGAACCACCCCCGAGTCCGGCCTAGCCTCGTTCACGACGGACAGAACTTTCGCCAGCCGGTCTACCGGAGAAGGAGGTCTCCAGAGACTTCCATTTTGACTCTGGGGATTAGGCGTGACTCCGCCCATTCGCAGCCAAAGTTTTGACCCTCGCTTGTTAGACAGAGGAGAAAAGCCACGAGATATTGATGACTTGCCTCCTCTCGGCTCGAGCAGCAGAGCCAGGGAGAAAGGAAGAAAGAAAGAAAGAAAGAAAGTAACTGCCAAAGCTCGGAGGAGAAGAAGAACCTGCAGGACCTACGTCGCAGCCTCTTCTACGTACGCAGCTGTTGGCATCGTGCTGGCAATCCTTCTCACGATATATACGCGTATATACAGGGTGTCATGTACACTGGTACAAGCGGGACAACGTCGGTGATTCCACATGAAAAACTGAATAGAAAGCACAAAATAAAATTTTCTCACACGAAGCTTAGTTCCCGAGAAAAATGGCTTTGAAGGTTCATCGAGTACGCGTGCACTTGATCAAGATTCAACTCAACGAATTTCATTATTATCTCTACTAACATTTGCAAACATTCCCAATGTTCGTACGCGAGGGCAATGTCTACTTTTCGCCAATTTTTTTTTTTTTTTTTTTAGTTTAAAAATTGTTGAAAGTGACGTCCACGTTGTTGCGCGCGTAACTGTGCTCTTCCCATTAAATTTCTACGAACATTTATTAACAATAATTTTTTCTTTCAATTGTTCAACGTTTGCTACGTTGCTGGAACACACCATGGATTTAACATGACCCCGTAAGTAAAAATCCAGCGGTGACAGGTCCGGGGATCGTAGTGGCCAAGGTATTCTTCCAATATTGGTAGTTTTCGTTTCAAACAATTTCTCACTTCACGACTGAAATGCGATGGTACTCCATCTTGTTGGTAAATTAAATTTCTTCGAATTTCAAGAGGAATGTCTTCCAATAATTGAGTTGAATCTTGATCAAGTGCACGCGTACTCGATAAACATTCGAAGCTACTTTCCTCGGGGAACAAAGCTTATCGTATGAAAAAATTTTTCATTCAGTTCCTCACGTAGAATCACCACCTTCCCGCTTGTACCGCCAGTTACACGACACCCTGTATATACACTCGCGACGCAGAGCAAACGTTGCCGCGCAAATGCATCGTCATTACCTAAAATTGTTTCGGCCTCAAGTGCCAAATGTATCGCCGTGTCGCGAATTAATTGATACTGCGCCTCTCGCTCGCCAGCCACGGTGATAAGATTTGTGATTGAGCGCGTTTCTAAGTGGGTAATTGACGTGGTGGATCGTTTATCAACCGGTGGATACGAGAACGCGCCTCGTTCCTCGGATCCACGATTCACGATTACGTTACACGCAACCTTGCGTATATTAATTAATTTTCATCGAGATAAGTGGATTTGAATTGCAATTACACTCGCGTGGCACAGTGTTGATAAAGTAATTGAAAATGCTTCGACGCGTGACAAATTATGCCAAATTATACGTAAATATGATTCTTACGACATTTCTCTCTCTCTCTCTCTCTCTTTCTTTCTCGAGTGACGAAATCAACGTTCATCGATGGAACGAAAACGAAACGAACACGCTGTACATCTAGGCAGGTATACACGTTTCAGAGAGGCACGCGTGTTTTCTTTATTCCCTAGAACATTGTGTATAAAGCTGGTGTAAGGAGTGGCACAAAGTTTGGGGTTGGTCGGACAACGGCATCATAAGTCGGGAGTGGTTTGAGGGAGATTGGGTGGTGGTTGGGGTGGCGAGGGTCTCTGGAGGCAGCAGGCTAAATATATCCACCCCCGACAACCCTCGAGGGAGAATGTCAAGACAACATGGCCGACGCCCGTCATCCCACTAGCAACTCCATGTGTACACTAGCCCATGTTCGACCAGCCTCGTGCCTCAAGAACGTTCAAAGACTGCGACGTCGTTTTATTAGACGTAGCTACACGCTCGTTTCCGTCCTTCGACTCTCTCTCTCTCTCTCTCTCTCTCTCTCTCTCTCTCTCGCGCGCGCGCGCGCACGCGATCGTCCATCACCATGCCCACGTACGCCTAATTCGTCGAAATCGATTTGTTTTCGCTCGCCGGGAAAAAGAGAGATTCGGAGAGCATCTGCCTCGAGCTTCCGTGCTCGAGCAGCGAGATTATGCTCCCGGGTCACGAGTAAGTACAATCGTGGAGAAAGCCTCGTAAAAAAAGCACGTCGGAGGAATTTACATTATTGCCCCCGAGAGCGGTATCAGGTAATCTCGGAATTCATCGCCGACAATCGGATTTCGAAGAAGCTTGAAAAAGCAGTTCAGGCCGAAACGTTTCGGGTCGAACGATCCCGGATGTCGGGCGGCGCGGCAACGCGGCGTGACAATTTCACGCGGGACGACGGAGAGCGAAAGAGAATCGCGGGAGCAGAGAAATATACGGCAGAGATTAAAAGTAGCAAGCGGGGGACGGTGAAAGTCTACGGGGAAAGAAAGCTCGAGGAGGCAGAGTGGGTATCGCTAGTTGGGGAACAAGCGAGGAGAGGGTTGGCTCGAAATTAGCCACCCTCAGGATTACCCTGAATTAACAAATTGAAAAAAGTCACCTCCCCTCGAGCGGTTCTTAAAGGAGCCGGAGTCGCATCGCGCCTTCCTTCCTTCCTTCCTTCCTTCCTTCCTTCGGCTTAAAGCACGATCCTCGCCGTTGGGATATCGGGCCAACAAATTCATGCAAATGCTACTTGGCTCCGCCGTAACTGCGAGATACGTACATCCTCTCTCTCTCTCTCTCTCTGCACTACGCCTTTGCACGCCTGTATAGGTATGTATAGCCGCTGGTACTGCGATAACGCCACTGTGACGTTATACACGGTGGGTACGCGTCGATGTGCTTAAACCCCCGACGCCGCGCGAACAAATTCACCGTCAACGTTTTGACAAACGCGTATCGAGGCGTCGATTAATTAACAAACGTTGCTGTCCAACGTCGACTGTTTACGAACACACGGCGTCTCGCGGATTAAACAAATTCCAGCGAATCGCGTGTATCGTCGTGCGTGCCTAAGTGAAGAAATCGCACGTACAGGAAAAGAGGAACAGACGCAACGCTTGTCGAGGATACTAAACTCCGGGAATCTGTTTGTACGTAGGTTTGTTTTGACAGCAGTACGTACGTACTTACAGTGATTGTGACCGACAATCGATGTACAGCGCGCCCGTTGTACCGGGGAACCTTTCCGCGGTACGTGCTACGAGTACGGAATCTTTTTCGTAAAGCCGGCATGAAATAACTGCGCCAGCGAATTGTCTGCATAAAATATTCAGAGGTAAGGTGAGGAACCGGTAAGATGGCTACGCGTACGGATACCCTTCGTATACCCAGCGCCGTTATACGTTCCAAAAAGTGCCGAGAGGCCGAGTTTCCTTCTCCCTCGATTTCCTTCCCTTTCCTTCCCTTTCATTCTCACGGATACACATTTCTCCAATACGATCGACCACCCTCCCCCCCGTCAGACGGAAACAAATCCTACGTCCAACACTTGATAGTGTTCTACTCGCCCCGTACAACGAAATTCTATTCAACGCTCTTTTGACCGAAGATTTTGACGATTTTTTTTTAGATTTTCTCAGACTCGATAATTGCCACGTTGGCTTCACTTTCTCGGACCTCTGCAGAGGAACTGGCTCTGCAAAGAGTCGTTGCAAAGCACGGCGACGAATCGCGAGAGCAGAAGAAAAGAGAGAATCAGGAGAATAGGAGGAGCGTGAACGGCCGTAAAATCGGGCGTCGTTTGCGTTTTCTATTTAGCCATTTCGGATACCAGCCTCTCTCTCTCTCTCTCTCTCTCTGTCCTCCCTTCGTCGATGCTTTCCCTCCGATTCTCTTCGGCTCGGTCGCCATCGTCCCAGTAGACACGAATTGAATTCCACGCGATACGGGTAGTTGGATTTACATGGATACTGAACGCGCACAATCCTCGACCGCTGGTCTTGTTTTCTTATAAGACTGCGCACCTCTTACCATCAACGTACCGATTGATATCGATCAATACGCCTGCAAGTACAAATTCTATCGCGTTTGAGTCACGCCGCGCTGCTCCATTCTCCGCTCGAGAAAAGTCACCGGTGTGCCATTTCAATAAAAAAGAAACAATCCTGCCGTTTAACCAGACTTGCCCAATATCTTCGTAACGACCTACATTTTTTATCCACGATTAACCACTTGCGCTGGCAACTGATTGCGGACCATAACGAGTGACCGAACCGTATACAAGAATTCGCCGGTTTCTTTTTTAACTCGTCGGTATGACATCGCTGGATAGAAATGATTGAAAGGTAATTTAACAAATTTATTATTTGTTTCGCCTGAGCTATACTTAAATATACTTAAAACCGAGAAAAAATATCGCAATTCTGGGACAAAAAATTCTTAACGTGCGTGGCACGTCATTCCAGCAACTGATTGCGGATCATAACGAGTGACCAAATCGTATACAATAATTCGCCGCCTTCCTTTTCAACTCGTCGTGTAGGATAAAAATTATTGAGAAGTAAGAAATTTATTATTTGTTTTGTCTAAGTTGTACTTAAATATACTTAAAACTGAGAAAAAATATTGCAATTCTAGAAATGATTGAAAAGTAATTTAACAAATTTATTGTGTTTTGCCTGATCTATACTTAAATATACTTAAAACCGAGGAAAAATATTGCAATTTTGGGATAAAAAATTTTCGTGCGTGGCACGTCATTCCAGCAACTGATTGCGGACCATAACGAGTGACCAAACCGTATACAATAATCCACCGCTTTCTTTTCGAACTCGTCGATATGACATCACTAGATAGAAATGATTGAAAAATAATTTAACAAATTTATTATGTGTTTTGCCTGAGCTCTACTTAAATATACTTAAAACCGAGAAAAAATATTGCAGTTTTGGGACAAAAAATTCTCAACGTGACAGGTTAAATGCTTTGTTTCTCGTACTAACTTTGGACAGTTCAAAGTTCGTATTCAAAATCGATCCCCCTCAACATAAACGTCGAAATTGAACGTAATATTCGTTTAATCTTTAACGCGGGCAACATGAAAATGCGAGGCGGGGGCGGAGAGTACGAGGGAAGAAAGGAAAAGTGGCAAGGTTCAGTTGCTCCTTTTCCTTGCTCCAGAGGCGGCGCGACATAGAGAGATCCTAGCTGGGTCTTCGATTGCTACCTATACGCGAAGGGTGAACCTGTGTGCAAGGATGCCTATCGGGAACGCCGTTTGCCGTACATTTATTGCCACCGCCACCCTCCGCGCTTTCCCCGGGTTACGACGTTATATTTGATATTGGGTAGACTCCGTATACGTATCATTGGTGTCGTAAAACCTGCCGTAAATAATATTAAATAAATGTAATACGCTCAGTAAAACGCCACTTAGCTTCGCTCGTTCAAGCTCCAGCGTTACGCGGCGCGTCCCGCCTGCAGAAACTTTAGCGTCTTCGCGGTGCGTCGCGCCGAGAAAATGCAGGAGAGATTTTTTTTTTTTAAAGGAGAAAAGAAGAAAGAAAGAAAGATCTTTTTTCTTATTTCAAATTACAACTGTAGATCCGGTAATTCCACGTGAACCGTCCACGGAGATGCTCTGATGCACAAGGAACACGAGCAAGAGAATACTCTTTCTCTTCTCTCCTCTTCCCAGCTCTAGCTTATATACTCTATTTAGATAACGATAGACAGCAAGCGCAACATGCGATTGTACGGTATCGTATTCAAGTTTCAAAGCATACAGGATGAATAGAAAAAAAGAGTAACCTCTAGGATAGATAGTATTCGTCGAAACTTGAAAAAATAAATTCTAATAAACGTGGGTTGGAAAATTAATCGTTTCAAAGTTATAAACGATTTGTTGCTTTCTGCTCTCTATTCGCTATTGTTATTATTACTGTAAGACGCAGTATTGCTGAACAAATACACATCGTTGTTGTCAGTGAACGGTAGGAAAATCAATACAGCGCAGTAAAAATGACATCGTGCTAATCCAATCGAGAATGTTACTCTTTCTCGAGCTGTCAGTGATGGGGAGGAATTACGTAAAAAAATATTATACGAAATGCTCGTGAAAAAGTTAGAACACATCTTTTGGAAGACACGTGTTTAGACAACCCCCGTGTAATGGAAAAAAGAAGAAATTGCAAGGTAAACTACCAGTTACGCACAGTGTGACAGCTCACTCTGCGCGGTCGAAATTTCCATCATCATTGATAAAAAAAATGTATCAACGTTCATACACATATACGTGTTTCCAGCAATGCGCTTTACGCTCGAGATCGAAAGGTGATTCGAGGGGTGATCTCCGTGAACGTGAACGAGGCGAGGCATCGACGTATTTACAGCTACTATAAAACTCGCCAAGTTAATTGAATGTCGGGACGACTCGATAGCCGGGGAGAAGTCGACTCGGGTCCAAGGAAATCGTGCTTCGTAACGTAACGGGTGAAATTTCAACGCGGTAGGGTAACGTTTCTCCGTTTAATCCGGGATCGGAAACCGACAGAGTCGAACTTTCGCCGAACCGTGTGACTTTGGAGGATCGACGTACCCTCTCGTTCCCTTCGTCCGCCACGTTCCAGGTGGAACCGAACGAAAAAGACAGAGCTGTTGAACACGGATGAATTATACCGCCAGTTCCGCGACCGGGTCTACGATTTTAAATCATAGCAACCTAGACGCGTTCTACAGTCAAGTCACGTTTGCTGACGTACGATTTGAGAGCTGGTAGCCAGAGTCAGAGCCGCTGGCAGCATTTTATCCTCGGCATCTCCTGTTACCGAGACGCTTCGTAATTTCCAAGACACAATCGTGTATTTCCATTTTCCATGAGATCGGCTGCCAGTGGCATACTCGGCTCCGCGAGGACCTTGCCAATGCACACCGCGAAGATAGATAGATAGAGAGAGAGAGAGAGAGAGAGAGAGAGAGAGAGAGAGAGAGAGTTACGCCACTACGTCTCGGGCATGAGGTAAGTGCTCGCTTAAGGACACGGATCGCCATAGACGTAACGATCCAACGGAAAAAATCGTGTTCCATCAAAACGTGTGCACGTCTATGCCTCGGTTGCTGGCGAGCGAGGCCGCGGCTAAGTTTCCTTGTAGATACGCACCGTCGACTCGAGAATACCGGTATTAACCGCGGATACGTTGTCGCTCGATTCGCCGAGGAAGGTTCGTACAAGCCTCGGGATCGTCGTTAATTGCCGGTATAATTTGTAATTCGAAAAGCAGAAAGGAGCACCGAGAGCGAAGTAGGAGAATGGAGAGTGGGATGGAAATAGAGTGATCCGGCCAGAAGCGAAGGAAACAGGTGGAGCAGAGAGAGAGAGAGAGAGAGAGGCAGAAAGTCCAGTGGCTCCCTAAAGGAAACGAGCGTCGCGCCGCGTCGTGCTCGTCGTCCCCCGAAAGGAAATGTCTTTTGAGCGAGCAACGAGAACCAGATCACGAGGACGAGCGGGGCGCCTGGCGTTTGCCTGACCCGTTGACCCGCCTCGGGCGTCGACTTTATTATACTCGTCCTACACGCCGACCGGGCATTTGTCACGAGACGTCAAAACCTCTCTCGAGAAGCGTGAACCTTCGTCACCTCGATCGTCTTTCCGCAATCTGTCGGCCCGGCCTCTCTCCACGAGTCGAGCTCTCGCCTCGCGTCTCCCGCTGAGAAATTAGCCGTTAAGTGTTTTATGTATCCGGCGCGCTACACGCACCGACGCTACAGTCACGTGGCGTCCACACGTGATTTCTTGCGTTTCACGATTTTTCAGCTATCGGCCGTCTTCGTCTCGTCGAACGAGGAACGCGTTCGTTTTCAGGACAAGTGAAATTCGTTTAAACGACGAACTTTCCTCCCAGTTTCCTCCCACTTTATCTTTTTCTAACCGCGAAAGTTAACCGCTCGCTAACAGTTGCCGGTGCCACTCGAGCCTAATTTATATTATACTTTATTGCCACGCTGCTGGAACGTTGGTTACTTTTTCTCTGCTCTCTCTCTCTCTCTCTCTCTCTCTCTCTCTCTTTCTCCCTTTCTCTCTCCTCGCGTCCGCCCTCTTTTTCATGAAACAATACAGGCCCGGAAGGCAGAAGAGCAGCCAGATCACTTTGCCAGATGCCATCTCCGAGTCGCCCACCGCGATAACGGACGATGGTTAAATGCCTCGTAACTAACTCAATCTGGGTCTTCCTAATTAAATATCTATCGTTTAATTAAGAATGATTTACCGATGGCAAGTCGGTTAGTCAGAGCCAGTCAGTCAGCTAGCCAGCCAGGCCGCTAGTCAGACGAGCACTGCCTCTACCCATTCGCTGCGTCTTGGCAATCAATGCAGGAATTATCCTCATTAGGTCGATCCTCAGTCCAGGTTCTCCGCGAGTTGGCAAACTCGTACAAACGTCTCATTGCCGGAACGAAGACGAACGAAGAGAGAGAGAGAGAGAGAGAGAGAGATGGTGAGACGATGGAAAGAACACGAATGGCCACGGGCGCAAGAGGAAGCAAGATGAAGAAGAAACAGTGGAAGAAGGAAGAAAGAGAGAGAGAGGGGGGGAGAAGTGGAGGATCAGAGGGAAGAGGAGGAGAACGAAGCAAGCTATTAGATCGAGAGGCTGGTTGCGTGCAGCAGCTGGAAGAAAAACTGGAAATCCGCGGGCTGCTGACGGGCCGGGGGATCCCTGGGGGGACCAAGGCAAGGGAGGGAACCCCGCGGTACCCAGGACCCTCTGCTTCCCCCCCCCTCCCCTTATCCCCCTTGCTATCCGTTCCTCGCCTCGCTCCTTTCCCTCTGTTTGACAAAAAGGAGTCGCTGACTGCGAGTGACAACTTAGCGAGCCGGAGCTCACCTCGCCGTCCAGCAGCTCGGCCACACACAGACCGTCCTCGCGATATGACACGTTTCCTTACCTCCTCGAGAATTCCTTCCGCGAAGGAAACTCTCTCTCGTCGCGGACAGCCCTCTCCTTCAACCAGATCCAATGCCACGCTTAATGATATCGTTCAAACCGCAACAGGTTTGATAGCTCTTGTCAAACGCGACAGATCCGGCACGGCAAAACGCTTACACGCGTTTCCTCCTCCTCCTCCTTCCCCTCCCCGCAGTCAGATATGCATACGATTTGAAGACTCGTTCGGTCGTTAGAAAGTTGCCAACTTCCAGTTGTTTTCTTTTTTTCCGCACAGTCGACAGACTTGCTGCTTTGCCTCGTACTTGGCAAAGTTTTCGTCGTCATCAACGACGAAATGAAATACGCACGGACGTGCCTTATCGCCGAGCATTATCGACCACGTCCACGTTTGTTTCGCAATCGCGGCGATCGAAGTACGTTCCCATTTCGTTTTACGTGGCTGTCGTTCACGCGGACACGGGGAAAATAGGTATAGGTAAGAGCGACTAACGTGGATGCCATATGTTGCGCGTGGAAGAGTTTCCGTTTACATTGCGACGTGCAGTCGCCGTGGGCGACAAGGGTAGCGGGCGAAATGCATTTTATCCCCCTTCGCTCGAATTTTGGTTCCCTTTTTACTTGTCTCTTTGCCCCTCCGCTCGCCTCTGTATCTTCTTCCCCTGCCTTTTTAGCCTACCATCGCCGCAAGAGCAACGGATAATGTTATTTCGATTTGCATACACGTTCCGACCGTTCCTTCCACACACACACACACACAAACATACACACACACAGTCGGCAATACCGATACACTCCGACATTTCGGCACTGCTTCACTGATTTCTCACCTCGATTCGACACAAGCGGCAATTCTTGCAAGTTCGATTTAACCTCTTCACGACCGCGATCTGACTCGCTCGGAGACAGATATTTTTTTATCATTTTTCGGGAGCGTGAGGGAAGCATCGGCAAGTGTGACGCTCGTCTTGTCCACGCGACCGACAATTGGCTGGCGATAGCTTCTCGGAACATTCCACGGTAGTCGGCCTCGACGATAACTCCATGCCGGTCGTTTGCTTACGGAGAGAGAATAGGAGCGAGTTTATCGAACCGAGATGCTGCACGGGCGAATATAGACATCCGACACACCCTAAGACCGAGATATCTGGGCACGACGGTGCAACACGCGAGGGTGCATACATTGTGCCGGGCCACCCTTCTTGACAACGACGCCCCACACACAGTAACACCCCCCCGAGAGCCAATAATACCGCTGGTACTAGCCAGCTCTACTACCGATGGCTTATTATTTTCCTACGGCTCATCGAACCCAGTGTGCTCGCTATCAATTACAGGACATTCCGCGCGAGACCCCTCGCCGGACTTAGACGGATCAGCCTAACCAGAATCCCATCTGCTAAACTTTTGCGTTATGCCCGTTTAGCCACCGCGCCCGCTCCTCGATAATGGCCAACCGTCTTCGAGACGTTTCTTCGTTGATCCCGTCATTTCGTAATCCAAACTCATTTTCGTTTCGATCGTACCTGCGTATCTAACTATGTATCTCGTTTGCAACATCGGCGTGCATATCCACAACACTTTCTCGGCCGGATGTTCGCTTTACAACTGTACAATTTTATTGTTTTGCTTTTCGCCTCAAAATTGCAATATTTGCTCAGTTCTCAAGTATATTTAAGTATAACCCCAGGCAAAACAAGTAATAAATTTGTTAAATTACATGTCAATAATTTCTATCCAGTGATGTCATGCCGACGAGTTCGAAAAGAAAGCGACGGATTATTGTGTACGTCTTGGTCGCTCGTTATGGTCCGCAATCAGTTGCCAGCGCAAGTGGTTAACCTAATGCCGTATCACGCACGTCAAGAACTTTTTGTTTCAATATTGCAATATTTTCTCAGTTTTAAGTATATCTTTAAGTAAAGCAAAATAGGCAAAGCAAATGATAAATTTATTGCTTCTCAATAATTTCTACACAGTGATGTCATAAATAAGAAAGCGACGAATTATTGTGTACGGTTCGGTCACTCGTTATGGTCCGCAATCAGTTGCCAGCGCATCCTCTTGTGCTGGAATGGCGTGCCAATCACATCGAGAATATTTTGTCCCAAAAATTGCAATATTTTCTGAGTTTTAAGTATATCTAAGTAAAGCGAAATAGGCAAAGCAAATAATAAATTTATTACTTCTCAATAATTTCTATACAGTGACGTCGTACCGACGAGTTCAAATGAAAAAGAAAGCGACGAATTATTGTGTACGTCTTGGTCGCTCGTTATGGTCCGCAATCAGTGGCCAGCGCTAACGTAACAGTCGAACCTGTCGATGCAATGGACTTCAGATCTCAAACATGAAGAAACAGGCGAGCCACTCTTCTTCAACCATACCTAAATGAAATAATAAGAAGCCCAATGTCTTTCGTGTAAAATAATTCGTAACAATTAGAATTATGGAAAATGGCCCAAACGGGCATATTAATATTTCTAGACAGGGTCAAACGTACACGTGACAGTCCGTCGTGAAGACCTTGAGAAAGATTAAACGCCTCTCAACGATTCTACGGCGTTTGTCGAGTTAGCCAGACAAGGTCTCGAAATCAGGACAATCTGGTATATATTCTAGAGAGTTTCGTAAGTGGAATAAAAGATTCAAACGATACGGGTTTATTTTACGGGACAACAAATACCTTGAGTGCCTCGGCATTTCTGATCGGTTCATTGATACAAGTTGCAAAGAAATTCCTATTCCAAAGCAGCGAACAGAGTACATGTACATACATATGTACATACATACATACGTATATATATATATATATATATCCCGACGCGGCTTGTCAAACGTACTCGCGGAATCTGGAATAATGTAATGCGCAGTACGCACAGGAAGATTCGATATCGTCGAACTTGAGATAATCTCGAATCGCGAACGAATGATCGAAGCTACCTGCGCAGTAGGAAACCGGTTTCACGCGACACGATATTTTTTCGCTCGGCGCATCATCGATGCATCACGCCGCGCCGCCGAAGATTGACCGATCGAACGCAGCCGCGCGAGTCGAAGCTTTCTCCAATATTTCTCGTCCATTTCGACGATTTTCGAAACTTCGTCGAAAAGTCGTGCGTTCGTTATCGCGATACGAAGTGGCATCGGCAAGGCTCTGATATCAGCGGCAGAATTTTTACAACAGAGGGACACGAGGTTGTCGCAAGACTGTAATTTGTAATTGAATACCGATCGGTTGAAATGACAGCGGAGGCGAGGCCTGACAACTATACAGCGTCGGGGAACGTTCGATTAGATTAGGGTGGATTAGCCAATCAAAAACTACAATACTGCGCGAACCCTCTGCAACTAGTAGCGACATTTGATGCTGCAGGCACTCTATTAGATTTGCGCCGTAGTTAACGCGATACGGAATCGAATGATCCGAGTTCTCTCGAAACGATTTTCGAGAGGGCAGTGGTTCCGCTGCCGCCGGGCGGGCTTGCCGATTTAAACGGCCCGAATTTCATACACGTTAGGCTGGCTGCGCAATTGAATTTACCGTGTTACGCGGTGGAATGATACCTCTCGTGGAAATAATGGTATCATATCTGACGAAACTCGGAAGTACGAGTACAAAAATTCAACTCGCACGAACCGAAGTGTTTTTCTTTTGTTTGGGGGAAATTTTTTACGTTCTCAATAATCGGAGTTTAACGATACTATCTGACGTTGTCAGATATGAGTATTTTGACCAAGGACGAGGTACAAATCGGCAAGGATATATTTATACAAGCGCGACAAATATAGGGTGGGCTAAAAATCGCTTTCTACTGAAATAAATCCATAATTTTTTTACTATATATTTTTCTTAAATTCTCCCTTTTTTCCTTTACAGATTAAAGCACATCGATTGAAGTTCATGTAAATTAAATTAAATTTGATAAAATTTATTTTTTTCTTAAATTTTGATATTTTATTAAAAAGAAAGTAAGTTTTTTACTATATATCTTTCTTAATTTCTCTCTTTTTTTTTTACAGATTAAAGTACATTGGCTGAAGTTCATGTAAATTAAATTAAATTAAATTTGATAAAATTATTTTTTTCTTAAATTTTGATATTTTATTAAAAAGAAAGTAAATTTTTTACTATATATCTTTCTTAATTTCTCTCTTTTTTTCTTTACAGATTAAAGTACACCGGCTGAAGTTCATGTAAACTAAATTAAATTAAATTAGTTTTTTCTTACATTTTGATATTTTATTAAAAAGAAAGTAATTTTTTTACTATATATCTTTCTTAATTTCTCTCTTTTTTTCTGTACAGATTAAAGTTCATGTAAATTAAATTAAATTTGATAAGATTAGTTTTTTTCTTATATTTTGATATTTTATTAGAAAGAAAGAATAGACGGGAGGAAGCAGAAAACAGGCCAGCATAGTTTCTACATCAAATAAATTCCGGAGTGTAAGTCCCGTCCTGTTCGAAATTAAAAGTCCTGTAAAATTGTTTAGTAGAATTTTGTAATTACACCCTTACAACGTGACAATCGTCATGGTGCAGAAGAAGAGACAGAGTCTTTCGAGGGAAAGCAGGCACAGCGAGTCAATCGAATCGATCATTCTTCCAACGGAGCATATTCCGTTATCGTGTACCTACCATAATCCGAATTTTACCGTAAGCCAGTACGCGTCTATCGCAAAACGAAGAGGAGGAAAAAATGCGTCACGCAAACCGCGCGTTCGTTTACACGGGTGTGGCGAGAATGAGCGGCGACGAGCAATTATCTTCTTATCTGTCGCGAGTTGCGAGCAACCAGGATGGTCGCGAGCAGTCTACGTAACACGTACACCCGCTACGTACACCCGGGCGAAAGTCGTTTTCGCCACTGGTTTTCGGATAGGAGGTTCCTGGCCCGGTTCGCTTCCGGCCGGTTTTCCGATTAACGTGCTAATTGGCACGGCAACCCTTTAAACGGCCATTTCAAAAATTAGGGGATACGATCTGGCTCTGGTTCAGGGAAGACCGACTGCCACCGTTTCACGCACCGTTGCCGATCGAATTTTATCGCCGGGATTTCAGTCGGCCCTGCCCTCTCTCCCTCCGCCTTTTTTCCTGTTTCTCCTTGGGAAAATCAGCCACGCTAACGAGTTTCTTCTCCGTTCGAATTAACGAGCGTCTGCCTCTCTTTGAAGAGAGATCACGCATCGTGCAAACGTGGTGTGTCGAGTCGCACCTCGATTCCGTACAGTAAATTTTTAACTAACTTGAATATTGCCTGGGCGTCTATGTCAACGTTCTTCAACGTTCTCCGTGGATTTTTGCAACAATCAACGAGAAAGCAAGTAGATGCGCGCCATCTGTTCGAACTGCACGGCATGCTACGTTGTCAGTCACGTCCATCGTTCATTGACAACACATGCAGAGGGAAACTCAATCTTGCAGGAAGACACCCAACACCGTTGATCGCTACCCTGAACCACCCTGTGGGCAACAAAAGGGCAAAAACCGTATTCGTCCCTCGCCCTTTTGACGTGTTCTTGTCTCCTCCGTCCCCGGACGAACAATTAACTGAATTTGCATTATATCTCTATCGAGTTACTAGATCCTTATTACCGATAACATTGGCAATTCGATGTATGGCGGAGCGATACACGGATTGGAGGAGGCGAAGCGTGCCATGTGTTCATTTCGCGTCGAAATTATTTCGTATTGCCATTTCCGTTGTATCCGCGTTGGGGAATCGATTGTTGTTCAATTATCGGTTATTAGAACGGACGTGATTTTACTTTTCTAATTAATAAAATGATTTACGTTTCAAATAAAAAAAAAATAAATAAAATTTATATACGAGGAAAACAAAGTTCACATATAACAAATAATTTCAATTTGTCTATCTCTTTTTCAGTAATTTCCCGTTAAACTATTTTCAATTGGCCAATTAATTGTTTCTCGTAGACGCACGAAATACTCTTTTCTTTTTTTTTCTTTTTTCTTTTGCAGACGCTGGTAGAGCGATAGTCAAAAAAAAAAAAAAAAAAAAGAAAAGAAAAAAAACGAAAGAAAGAAAAAAAAAGAAAAAATTGGAATAGCAGAAGAGAGAACGACAGAGAGGGTGACTAGATCGCGGCGTTGGCAAAGTGTAATGGTGTAACTTGATACACGGGGTATACGCCCCTTTGGCACACGTCGTTCGACGAGCATACCGCTATCGGCCAGCACAGCCAGACGAGCCATGGCCAGATCGTGTGCTCTCTGCATGTGTGCTATGTGTGCGCCAGCGCGCGCGTATCTGTGCGCGCTTCGAATTAGTCATGGAGAGGCAATTCCTGATAATAAAATAAGAGAGGAGCGTAACCGATTATCGTGGTTAACGAGCGTCGCGAAATTATCGTAACGGCCTGTTTCGCGATTATCGGGCAGCGCGATCGTTTCGCGATTCTTCCTACGCTCCATTGTTTTCCCCTGTATCGGGAGCCACACCGCGCTACGCGATCGATCGATATCGTTAGAAAGGGTGGTTAATTAGTCACGATTGGTGTCCGCATAATTTACGACACGATGGCGCAAAGATAGAGGTAGCGAATGGCATCGTAAGCGACGACTTTTTGTTAAGGGTTGATCCGGCTGCGATAAACGTCCCAAACGAGGACTACACCCACCACTGTGTCGATCGCCTCGTCCGATAGCTCCGACGCTTCGAGAATCTTTCGAATTTGCGTTCTTTATTTTTTTTTTTTTTTTTCACTTTTCCGAGTTCTCGACTTATAAACGCGCGGTAAGTCACGACCGATCGGAGAAAATGACGAATCTGCAATTGTTCTCTTCCCTTGTTCGTTCGTATCTTACCCCCAGGGGTAAGACGCGACACGACGCCTTATTTCGGGTTAGCTGGCACATTAACGATAATACATGCGCATAGCTGCAACGAATGCCGCATAAACGATAGCGCGATCCACGTGGCAGCAGCGCGTAGGCGCAGAAGGGCACAGATGGTCGCCCTAGGCACTTACCAGTTACCACCGCCGACCACCCTCCCGTACCCTCCCCCTTCGGTCAAAGGGATCTAAAGGGCCTTGGCTGGCCACTAACCGTATTTATTCACCGGGGTGACTGAATTTACCGAACCATCGCCGGATAAGTCTTGCCTCGAGCACGAGAAGCGTCTTAACGCCGCCAAGCCTTTCGCGAGTCGGCCCAATATTCGCGTCCCCTTTCCTCCCTCTCTCTCTCTCTCTCTCTCTCTATCACCGACGTAAGTGTTTCCCTACACCTTTCTGACAAGCAACTGACGCATTTATTGTCGCCTATACAGGTGTATTCAGACGCAATGGTATCTGTAATCCTTAACCAACTGATTGCGGACCATAACGAGTGACCGAACCGTAGTGATAGAATAATTCGTCGCTTTCATTTTGATAACTCGTCGGTATGATGTCACTGGATAAAAATTATCGAGATGTAATAAATTTATTATTTGCTTTACCTGTTAATAATACTTAAATATACTTGAAACTGCTAAAGGAGGAAATATTGCAATTTTGAAAGAAAAAATTCTCGACGTGCAGTGGCATGTCATTCCAACGCAAGAGGTTAAGATATAGCCAAGTCAATTTCAGTATTCGTTGTATACCGGGTGAGTTACCAGAGACTAGAAGCCGAAATATTTAAAAGTGTTTTAGATAAAAGTTGAACAATTTCAAAAGGGACGTCAGTTAATAGAATTTCAGTATTTATTATAAATCGAGTGAGTCGCCTAAGATCAGGAGCCAAAATATTTAAAAGCGTTTCAGAGTTGAATGGTTTCGAGAGGGGCATTAATCGATGTGATTATCTTTCAACGTTGAAAAATGACGATTGTGTCAATTAATGCACCTCTCGAAACCATTCAACGTCTGTCTGAAACATTTTTAGATACAATTGTGTGTAATTGAAAATGTTTCGAAAATATTTCAGCCTCTAGTTTTGGGTGACTCACCCGATGTGTGAATATTTATCTCGTAAACGTTATATGTCTTATTATTAGACGTCAAAACAGATTTATTACATACTATGGGTACCCGTAAGTAACGTTTCGTTCAAATTTAGTAAACATTGCCATCTAGCGGCAGTAATTTGACTTGTTACAACATAACCTAAATTCTAGTTAAACATATTGACATTTAGTTGTATTAGCTTATTGTTAAATTACATAATAAACTAAAACTGCATTAACTCTTGAATAAAATAAAATTTTATATCCAACTCTTAAATGAAATAAAGTTTTTGTATCAAAACGTAACCTATGATTGTACGATACTTGACCCAATACTTGACGTTTGAATCTGTTAAACATAAGTGTCACGTACCGAATCGAATTTATCGATTCTCTTTGCGAGCTGCTATTTAATAACGACGGAACGATATTAAAAGAAATATTTGGTCCGACGCGCCTCTGTCGTATCACGTGCTCTTTGGCCCTCCCGATGTGTGAGTGCACACGTCAATACGCGCGCACGTATATACTACGCGCGCGCGCGCGCCAGAGGAAAACGTACACGTACCAGATCACCACCGGCAAGTGGCCGGAGCAACAGATAAGTTTGATTTATTTTAATTTCTCACCGGGAACGCGCGCCCAGGCCTTTCGCGGGGATTCCCCCGTGCTCCCGTGAATTATTGCCAAGTTATTTTCTAGCTTGTATTGATTTACGGCCGGGATTTCGGAGCATCGCCGGCACTTTATCGTCATTACAGGTGGGCGAACAGGTGTACCAGGCGGGTTGAAAAGGGTTGTCAATGTTTGCCTGGAGAATTTTTCAAAGGGGGTTGTGGATCCCGAGCAATTAACCAACACGCAGTTTGAACCCGGTAGTGTCTTTAAAATCTGTTTCTTCCGAAAAGAGGCTTTTCGAGTAGTTTTGAGAAACGTGATTTTTTTTATCATTGCGTACCTGTTATTTAAAATATCGCTAGGCACTCGCGCAAGATTTATTGAAACAGATATACGCGGTGTCGTGACGTTGATCGTAAAATTTACGGCTCACACGTTGCAGCAACTCGCGGATATCACGGCTGTTTAGCAGTTTAGTCAGTAAGCATCGTCAAAATTGAATACGTATTACCGTACAACCGTCTCTTTTACAAGAGCATACACACCAGCACCTATACACACGTACGCACACCCATACCGAACTTTCATAATTCAATGTTGGAAACCGAATCGTCCTATTCATTAGCGACGTGGAATCGATTTTCAATCGCGCGACACGGCACCGTGTCGCGAAGACGTTAACGTAGTTTACTACGTAATAACGGTTTATCCGGTTTCCGGCGTAACCCAGTTAAGATCGCCTGGAATCAATATGAATTCGATTCGGCGACGGCAAAATTCAACTGGCTAATTTCGTTGCCCGTCTCTCGTAATGGGAATCAACCGCGTTATGCGCCGGTAAATGCGCCGAGAGAAGCTGAAAAGCGGACGGTGACTCGACGAGAAATCCATCGAAACGCGATCAACTCGATCGCGTTGGGCAAAATGGACAATTGGTCATTGGGCGCGTGCGACAAAAGAGAGAGAGAGAGAGGGAGGGAGAGAGAGAAATTTCTTTGCAGGTTTCAAGGCCTTAATTTTCTTCGTAAGCGCGTTGCCGCGCGCCATTTGGCAGGCAAAGTAAGCGGAGAATTAATCGGGACTTAATTACCAGGTTAGGCGGGTACTTGTTGCAGCAAAGCGGAGGCGTCTAGCGTGCGCGGCGGCGTGTTAGGGTGCCGTAGCGTAATAAGATTCCCTTTAATGGCATTACACGCCTCATTGGGACTTGCCAAGTCCGAAGTTTCCGCGACTTTGCGCCGTGTTTGACTTAACCGGAAGTTACTGCCTTCCGATCGACCACTCTCGTTGAACAAAAGTCCGACCGAGACGAGGGGAGAGCGCGAGTCTCTTAACGGATTACCAGCTACCGGCTAAATAAGTCGTTTGCAGAGCATGCGCCGAGAAGCGTTCGGCCAAGCTCGGGAACGTTTGACAAAGAATTTTAGTAAAAACAAAATTCACGTTGCCAACAGACATCAGACTTGCGTAATACAGACGAGCCACAGTGTATGTGAACGATTCAAGCTTCACCGTACAAATGTCTGACTATTAAAAACACGGATCTTCGTCTTATTCGTCTCCCACAAAATGATTCTTCGAATTGGCGAGGAAAGTTACGGGGCCAAGTAATTGAAATGATGGCCAGTACAAAAGCATGTACAGGGTGGAAGAAAAAGTTTGATGGAAATACACGTGCTGCAAAAAGTGTCTCGATCTTTAATTTCACGGCCAAATTTTTTTTTTTTTTTTGGCATTGTATTCTGCTCGTCACGAAGGAATCACAAGTCGCAATCTAATAGTTCTCTTGAAAAAGTTTTTTAATCTGTGTGCTAACAGCGACGTCTGGTTCTGGATCTCACAGGTTTCATCAGCATCTGATT
This sequence comes from Tetragonisca angustula, assembly GCA_036937485.2. Taxonomy (NCBI): domain Eukaryota; kingdom Metazoa; phylum Arthropoda; class Insecta; order Hymenoptera; family Apidae; genus Tetragonisca; species Tetragonisca angustula. Next base: position 226,402 of record JAWNGG020000283.1, on the reverse strand, counting down.
TATCAGTGTGAGCCTAAATAATCAAATGATGAAACTAACTGCTACATCTATAAAGTCGCTGTTAGGACGCACGTTTCCGCAGTGTTAAATGATGAAGAAATTTGTTTGCCATTTTTTCAAGAAAGTTTTACCCTCGCGACAAGTAGAATACAACGCAAGAAAAAAAAAAAAAGATTTTTCGAAATTTGAAATTCAAAGTCAAGATCCATTTTGCATCACGTGCACTTTCGTCAAATTAAACATGTAGAATTCATCTATGACAGCCACGGAGAGAAACTTTTCGTTCCAGCCCCGTACAGGTGCACGAGAACGTAACGTTTGAAAAGAACTCGAGCACGACGAAAGTGAAGATAAATTTCTCGGTTGAATGGTTCGAGATCACCTCTTAATGACGTTTATTCGCTCGGAGAGATCGGCATTTAATGCGACGGCATGAAATCGAACGAAGCTAGTAAAACGAAAATCGTATTTGGCCAATTGCGCGAAAAAGCATGTCAGTAGGCTGAGATTAATTGCGGCGTTACGGCATCGGAGAACGAGGCAGCAGGCGTAAGAAAGGCACGTCGCCGATCGGTCGGCAATTAATTAAAGCGTCACTTGAATTTACAACGAGCGCGACGCGCCGCGGCGGTCCAGGTTCCGTTGGCCACCAACGAAGCCGATCAAAGCATCATCGGGGCTTTACGATCTGGCAGGCGGCTGTCGACAGGCGCGAAGAAGCCGCGCACCATGTCGTCGATCCGGGCGCGGTGCAGCGCAGCTCGATGCGATGCGATGCGACGCGACGCGACGGCGATGCCTGGCAAAAAGCTGCCTGAACGAAAATCCAGGTGTCGAATCGCGCAGGAGGGACAGTTGGACGACGTTTCGTCCGGCGAGACAGCCCGGCGTGACCACTGCCCCCGGGAAACGACCTTAAGCGGTCCTTATCTGGATTCAGCGACCGTTCGCGAAATCTCCGTAGGAAGCCAAGCCCGGCAAGAAACGTCCAACACACATTTAATAGCTTAATTTATAATTCTCGCCGCAAGAAAAGGAGGCCCGGCGAAAGGGGTGAGGCGGGGGGAGAGAGGGGGGGGAAGGGAGAGAAGGACGAAACAAGGCGGAAGGCGAAACGAAAGAGACGAGGAACCGGGGAAAAAGGAAGAAAAAGGGGGGAGTAGAGGTTGGGATCGAAAGAAGCGCGAGACAGAGGAACAGAGAGTCGGCGAGAAAAACGAGGCGACCAAAGGGAAGAGACAGAGAAACAGAGATAGAGAGATAGATAGAGAGAGAGAAAGGAGAGAGAGAAAGAAGAAGAAGAAGAAGAGGAGGAAGAAGAAGAAGAAGAAGAAGAAGAAGAAGCCGGTGGAAAGAAGTTAAAACGGAAGGAATGCCGACGCCGCGGCTTGCACCGATGGAAACGGTTCGACAATGCGGTGCGACGATCATGGACCTTTATATGGAGCGTCGTCCCCGTGGGTGGTCCCCTATAGGATTCCAGGCGTCATCCTGGATTCATCGGGACGATCGGCGCGTTGAGAACCACCGATCGCTAACCTAGAAGGTAACGGAGAGTGAGATCGAGCCGCGACGCGTACTGAATCACTCACCGTGTGGTGCTTGGTTGTCGTCGTCTGTCGTCCGTTCGTTCGTTCGTTCGTTCGTTCGTTCGTTCGTTCGTTCGTTCGTCGATCGTCGATCGTCGTTCGTCGTCCAACGCTTGCCGGATCAACCGTTCTTCGTACCTACCGGAGCCCAGAGAGGTTTACCACAGACGCGAGCTATTAACTCGCCAGCGCTGCTACCTTCGACCATTCTACAAGGCTACATTATTTACTACACCGCTACTTGTCCACGTAAAGTTATTATGGGACATCACGGCACATGCTTCTCTCTCTCTCTCTCTCTCTCTCTCTCTCTCTCTCTCTTTCTCTATATGTCTCTGTGTCTACTTCGATTTGAACAGATTGTTACGATCGGTATCCCGGTATCGTTAATCGCTACTGTCAGAGTTTTTACTCGGCAGAAAACCACGCGTTCACCTCCATTTGGAAGGAAATCCTTCGCTGCTCTTTCGGTCATTTACGTAATTCGCGCGTTTACTGGACGTCGCGTGATTTTTTCTTTGTTTCTTTTTTTTTTTCTCTTTCTTCACTTACGTAAGACACGACGAAATTCGCTCATTGCGAATCAGCCCTCTCTCGAGTCTTCTCTCTTCTCCTTCCAGGTTTAGTTCGGGGGCGCGAGCGGAACGCGCCACGAAAGGAACAAGCGACAAGGGGAGAGGAGGGAAATCCAACCAACCGGCCGAAGCTATTCTCTGAAATCCGGCGATTCTTTCGGGCGTCTTCGGAGATGATATTTGCTCGGATCAATCCATATGGTCGTCATGGCAACCGGTTAGCCTAGCTTGTCCACCCCCGACGTCCAAAGTCTGGAAAGCCGGCCGCCGCGGCCCAACGAATGGACGAATGGACTCGGGGGTGCGGTGCTGATGGCCGATGCTTCGGGGAGCTCGCGTTCCCGCGAACGCTCCGCACTCTGCCTCCCAAAAGATGTACCTTTCCTCCCCTTTTCAGAATCTTTTCGTTCCTTCAATCGTTCGACTCGACCAACGGAAAATCTATATATATATATATATATATATATATATATGTATGTATGTATGTATGTATGTATGTATGTATGTATGTACATGGAGGTACCTGCTGCTCTCTCGCCTACGCGGATTAGAGTGAACGAGAAGCAAATGTATTCACGAACCGTTGTTTACAAAACTGTCCACGTAGTTTCGAGAAACTTCCTCCCGTTCCCTTTTTTAATCAACGATTTGCAATTTTTTCTCCCTATATGGGGTACACATGTACATTCGTTTTCGTTGGAAATATTTTGTGGGTCAATAAAAATATCGAAGATACTCATCAGTGTCTCTTTAGTTTCACTCTCTTAATGTTTACTTGTTACTGTTGGATTCCGTTTAATGGAGTTAACACGCTTATGATTTTGAAGAGTTTATTCCTTGTTCGTGGTCGTGTATGATGTAGGATGATATAGAATGTTTTATGCTAGGCCCAGCTATACTATGCTATTCTGTGATATTCTAGTCTGTCTCTCTCTATATATATATTTGGTTATCATCGTCAAGTGGAAGAGGAAGGAGCATGGATGACCAAGTACTGGATCTTGCCCTTATGACTAACTATTCACAGTCCACTTTTATGTGGACTGTTGCTAGCTCGTTGTCAGTATTTGCATAGATCCAATATTGTCTGGATTGGTCATCCAACATTACAATGCTTATTGCTCTGATATTGGTCGAAACACGAGTGAAGACGCAAGTCTTTCTAGCCACCGAGTGTACCATGTTCAGCCCATAGACACACACACACACACACACATCGTACAATTAATAAACAATAGTTATCGCGATTACCTTCGTAGGTTCCTACAGTTTTCACTTTCCATTTCCTCAGAATTCATCTGTCGTCAAAGTTTCACGCGATCGATACGTGGACAATAGTCGTTCGAAAAAACAAATAGTGGTTCGTGCGAGGAAAAGAAACACCACGCCTCGCGTGTGTCGTTGGCGGCGTTAATGAGCGCCGCTTAACAGCGTCGAGGGTGGAAAAAAAAAAGAGAGAAAAAAGGGAAGGAAGCGTGAACAGGGCTCGGTTCGCGGCGGGTCGTCTCGAGTTTCATCGACTTCTGGCTATGCTCAAAATGAAATTAGGCGATAGAGACGCGTTGAGAAACGAGAGCGTGTCTGAAAACGGCGCGTCGACAGATGCGACAGGCCATCCACCGGCATCCACCGTCGTGAGAACCTCCGCGGGTATTCTACATGCAAATTTATAGAGATCCTTCGGACACCGGCGCTTCGAAGGGAGATGTATCCTCGAGGGACCAAAGACACCAGGACTAAGAGCGCTTCCTTGTACTGTCACTCCGCTCCGTTCGAATCAATCGCATAAATCTTGACGCATCGATCGACCCTTTCGGTAACACGTTCGTCTACGAAAAATTCACTTGTCCCTCGTGCGCGAGCGACGACGTCCCGGAAAAATGCTAATGCCGAAATATTTCCTCTCCAAAGACGCGAGAATTTGCTTTGCGCGTCTATTCGCGCAAAATTTCACCCCCCCCCCCTCCCCCGACTTTCGAGAAAGGCTTGGCTATATTCGCCCAACGTTGGAAATGTTTTACAGGGTGGAAAGAAAAGTTTGTTCGTCGTAAGGAATCTTGACCTTGAATTTCAAAGTAAAAAATTTTTTTTCTTGCATTGCATTCTACTCGTCACTAGGGCAAAATTGCTACTAATGTATCTCTTGCAAAATGGCCAAAACAGTTTTTTCATCTGCGTGCTAACAGCGACTTTATGCTCTCTGGATTAGCTTTTTACTAACATTTGATTTATCACGGTTAGTGACATCAGCGTGAGTTTAAATGATCAAATGATAAAACTAACTGTTAACATTATTCGAGATAGAAACATTACGTGATGTAGACATCCACGCGTCCAGAATCATAAAGTTGCTGTTAGGACGTAGATTAAGAAACGTTTCTACCATTTTTCAAGAGAACTATTAGGTTGAGCGACCTGTGGTTCCTTGTGACAGTTTCGTCTTACAATGAAAAAGAAAATGTTGGCCTTGAAATTCTTCACATGTATTTCCATCAAATCGAAGGTGTAGAGAATTCACGGACAAATTTTTTTCTCACCCTGTTTTAATCGTTTCGGTGTCACGGGCTATTTAAAAAATCGTGTTGGACAGTACCACGCGACGCGATAGCCATACCGAAAAATACCAAGCGATAAAAACAGACAAAGTAAAAACTCTCCATTTATGCCCGTGATTCAGGATGAATTCAAAAGGAAGTAAGTGGGAGATGAAGGTTCGACAAGACTGACGACGACGTGACGCCATAATCGAGCTCATTTTCACCCGTGACGTAAAATCTGAAACAGCGCGATCGCGCCGCGCGGCACTGAAACAGTTAAAAGACAAAACTCCAATTACCGTAAACACTGGATTCATCGTCGAAGCCAACGTCGCAGATCGCGTACACCGAGGAAAGAAGAAAATGGTCGGAGAGCGACGGATCGAACCACTTGTTGGCAGGATCGGCGTAACAGAGACATATGCAAGTTCCAAGAATTCGGAGGATAAATTTGTCGACATTCTGCAGGGGATAAAAATGGAGCGGAGGCAGCGAGCCGTTTGGTACGTGACCGATGGAGAGGGGAGGAAAAAAAGGAAGCGTTCGAGGTCGTTGGTGGAAGATTCGCTTGTGTTAGGAGTGGCGACCGGGGGAACCGCGAGCGACAATCGCGTTCGCTATTTTCATGCGGAGTTGTGTGCGCGGGGCCCCTCCGGGGTTCGGTCCGGCTAGCGTGGCCGAAGGGCCTGTGTGGCAGGCGCACGATCTCGACGAGATAGAGCAGTGGATCATCATTAACCGGATGGCCGCAAAACCAGCGACGGCTGATTGACAGGCGCGCAAAGACTTCCCGTTTTTCCTAAACCTGCCTTTTAGTTCTCGGTACGGCGAAACCCTTCTGCGGAGCGGAGGCAAGAGCCAAGAGCCAGGAGGAGACCGGGAGAGACCGGGAGAGACCGGGAGAACGATACACGTCGACCGATGACGAAGGACGGATCGAACGGTAGGAGGAAAGGACGGCGGCGAAGGGAGGAGAGGGTTCACAGGGTGCCAAAGAAAGAGGAGGGTGCCCTAGCAGTTCCTCGGAGCTGATGGACAGCCGAGAGGCGCCAAGCTATGCCAGCTATTCGCCTCTTATTTTATGCCGTCTCCTCCGACTTAACGACCAGTCTGTGTGTGCGTGCACGCAGCCACGCGCGCGTCCCGTCCGTGTACCGTACCGATAAACTTTGAACGAATTCCGAGATACCGATCCGCCGATCTCCTATGCCCGCGTATTATCTCTCATCTTCTCCCCCACCCGTCGTTCTTCTTCGTATCGAGAATCGAAAGCAAATGACACGAGTAACACGAGTAACAGGTCAACGATGTCGATTCACGGTCGAGGAGTGTTGGATGACCAGGGCCTGACAATATTGGCTCGGTGTTAACACCGACATGTGGTATACATCGTTGAAAAACACTAATTTCACCAATTTACACAAACACTGTATCTTTAATAATTTTCGAGATTTTGCCCAACTTCGAGACGATTGCCAATAGAAAAAAAAAAAAAAAAAGAAAAGAAATACGAGAGTAAAGTATTCCTTTGAAAACTACATTTATACCAAATTTGATCAAAATCGGATTAACACGTACGTTCAGGTCACTTTTAGGAGGACTATTACAGACTCATTGTCAGCGTCGCACTGAGCTGATATCATCACGCCTGACTGTGGTCACCCAACACCCCTCTCTTCGATTTGCCAAAAAGCATAAATGTAAAAAAGACGCACTAAAAAGAGGAAGCGCGGAGACATTGCACTTTGAGCCACGGTTGCAACGTGGAACAGAACCCTCTAGAAAATTACAAGTGTCATCCCTTTACGCGGAATCCAACGGACGAAGGGGCAGTTTGATTTTTGCTACCTACGGGCGAGTCGCGTGAATTGATCGTTCGGCATCGCGCGTGCAAGACCCAGGTACTTTGTAATCGTCCACCCTCGACCGCCTTCCGCGACCACACGAAGGTCACGGTACTGATCGATGCTAGGGTTATCTATCGCAAACCGCACGGCACTCGCAAGTTGAAACCGTACTCGATCGTTTATCGTTCATCGAGTTCAACTCGCACACTCGACTCTCGCTTCTCAGTTGAATTTGTTCTCATCGGCAAAGAGTGGAAGCAAGTTTGCCCGTGATTAACGCGCCGAGTAATCGCACGAGCGTGAAAGCGTGGACACAGTGATCGGGTAGAGGTCCCGATTGCCGGGGGAAACGGATTTCGACAATAAGATGACACGGTTGTCTCGTCGCGTTACGCACGAGCTCGAAGCGTTTCGAGGCATTAGTGCGTGGCCGGTGTTTAGAGGCTCTAGAAAGTAATTGAGTTGGCCACGCGACTCTTCAAGTGGCTCTCCCTACCAACACGCCGCGCAGCGGGTTCCCTGCAGGCTCTTCTTCTCATTGGTAACCACCTGTTTTCAGCGGAACCCATTCTCTTTATTTCTCCCCTCTTTATCTACCGTCTCTTTGTACCTCTTTCTCTCTCTCTCTCTCTCTCTTCCCCCCTTTCTCACTCTTTCTCTCTCTCTTTTTCGTTCTATTCCACACACGCGTGCACGCACATTTATTTGGTCACTCGAAATCCACGTTGTTCATTGTACGAAGAGTTTGACATACGGCCGACGGGCGCCACCGTTTTCCAACCCCGAAAATAATGCATCACCACACTCTCTTACCGATCGTCGTTGTCATTCTGCTATTCCCCCACGGGTGGGCGGGGGATGCTCCCCCGTGATCTGTTTGCTCGTTTTCTTTATCGAGATAAATACGTTCTTCAGTACGCTCGTGCGCTTCCTCTTCAATCCGATCACGATCCGGCCTCGGAGCGTGGCCGATTCTATATTTGCTCACGGGTCTTTGCATCCCCGATGAAGAAATTCGAAACGTTAAACAGGCGCTCCGTTCGGACTCGTTAAATGAAGCTCCTCGCGATATACTCTGCGCTAATTCCCAAGAATCAAATCGCATTACGCGGAACGAGAGGTACTACACTTTTAACCACTTGCGTTTGCAAATGATTGCGGACCATAACGAGTTACCAAACCATGTACAATAATTCGTCGCTTTCTTTTTCAACTCGTCGGTATGATATCACTGGATAGAAATTATTGAGAAGTAATAAATTTATTATTTGTTTTACTTAAATATACTTAAAACTGAGAGAATATTGCAATTTTGGGGCGAAAAATTCTCGACGTGCGTGGCGTTCAGAGGTTAAAACCACTCGCGCTTGCAACTGATTGCGGACCATAACGAGTGACCAAACCGTATACAACAATTCGTCGCTTTCTAGAAATAATTAAACGAAATAGAAATTATCGACAAGTGATAAATTCATTATTTGTGTTGCCTGAGTTATAATTAAATATACTAAATTAAATATACTAAAAACTGAGAAAATATTGCAATTTTGGGACAAAAAAATTCTCGCAAAGGATCAATCGTTGGCAACTGATTGCGGACCATAACGAGTAACCAAACCGTACACAATAATTCGTCGCTTTCTTTTTCAACTCGTCGGTATGACATCATTGGATAGAAATTATTCAGAAGTAACAAATTTATTATTTGTTTTACTTAAATATAATTGAAACTGAGGAAATATTGCAATTTTTGGGACAAATAGTTCTCGACGTGCATGGCACGTTATTGCAGCGCAAGAGATTAATCACTGATTGCGGACCATAACGAGTGACCAAACCGTACACAATAATTCGTCGCTATCTTTTTCAACTCGTCGGTATGACATCACTGGATAAAAATTATTGACAAGCAATAAATTTATTACTTGTTTCGCCTATTTTGTTTCACTTAAAATACACTTAAAACTGAAAAAAAATATTACAATTTTTGAGCGAAAAATTCTCGACGTGCGTGGCACGTCACTCCAGCGCAAGAGATCAATATATACATATATATATATAAAATGACGTTTCATATTGCAACGCTCTCCAAGGATGGAAAAGAAGAGTTGGAGGGCATCACGATATCACGTGAAATCTTGCTGGAAATAATAGAAGATGGGTTAAAGTAGAAATAAGAGATCGATTCGATAGAGCTGGAGGAGGGAAGGTAAGGGAGGCAGAGAGCGTCGAGGACCGAATGCCATTTAGAGTCATCCACCGTGTCTCAATCTAGAGGCACCCTTCCAACCATCGGCGAGCCGTGACGGTTGGCATCTGTTCTGCGGGCCGAGACCCCAACGACGCGGGCGACGGCAGAAGCAACGCCAGCGGCACAGCATATAACGCTGCAAAATGCCAAGGGTCCCGTCACGACGTCTATACACCGCGCTAGAACATAGAACGTTCAAAATGACCCTTGCAGCTCGACGTCGCGCCACTGGCACCACCACGCTTCCTCCAATGATTTCACCTATCGATAAACTAGAGAGCTCCGAATCGTTTTCCGAGCAATTGCCCGCTACTATTCCGATTGATTGTGACTGACACGCAAGTGGAGGGTATATACCCCGTCGTCGAAACGATTTAATTTATATTACGTAAATCTACGTTCAAGTTTACGCAATTGCACCTCTGTTCTCCGTTTAGAGTTACAATTACAATTTTCCCGCCTGTGTCGTGTCACTCTCTTCACGGTTTTTCTAATCGCAGTTAACCTTTTTGTAAATCAAGATTTGTTTTCGCATGCCATTGTAACGAAAATAAAATCCGAGGTGAAAATCTCACTGCACGTGTTGAATAATATTTGAACGTTCGGAATACAACAGGAAATCAACGTGAAACACTTGTTTAACGCTAAAAGTATTTAGATTCGTCTATTCGTCTGCCATTGCGTGGGATAATTTTATATGCATATTCATGTAGTAATTATGACCATTATTAGTAGAAATAAAACGTTCACTAATCGTTCGTGGTTCGAAGAATCAGCCAAAATATTTCTTGCAGAGAGTTTAATCATTGAAAGAATGATTCTTCGATGAAATAACAAAACATTTCCTCATATTTTCTTGATACACCGACGAGAAACAAATCGATTTGAAACAGGTTGAATTTGAGATCTGCGAAAGAGTGAATTTGATTTGACAAGAACGGTGAACTTGCTGAGGAGGTTTAATTTGGAGAGCGAAACCTACGCGCTGTTGTTAAAAAAAAAAAAACAGAAAAAAAAAGAAACGACGTCGAAAGAAGCAAAGGTGGAAATTGATCGGAACGGGACTGTGAGAAAAATCTGGCGACGTGTTCGGTTTTGGCAACGGAACGGCGAGAAGAAAACTGGCGAGCGACAGGAAGAAAAAGAGAGAATACCTCTCGGGCTTCTCGGAAGGTAGATCGATGGCGATTTTTCACTCACTTAGCTCGGCGCGCATCAATATGCATTAAGCTGATCGGTTCTCCCTATTGGCTTCTTTTCTTTAAGAGCAACAGGGACGAGAAACGCGAACGAAAGGAGGAAAGAACGGAAAGAGAAAGGAAGAGGGAAGAGGGTTATGCAAGGAGGAACGAACGAACGAACGAACGAACGAACGAACGTTCTCTCCCTCTTCCTAACCCCTTTCTTCTTCGACAAGCTGGAGGAAGGGAATAAGAAACAAGCGCTGTGCGGGAAGCTGTTAAGATATTCTTCGAAAATAAGGATACCGTATCGAGGTAATTCTCGGTAGGTAGAATAACCGTAAGGGAATCGAGCCGAACTCTCGGCTACGACCGAGATTCCACCCGGCTCTACGACACTCTTGGGTACGTTTTGGTATCTGTCTAGGCTCCTCTGTACTCACGGACCCGGATATGGCTCGCCACTTTTCGTACAGACGGCGAGCCAATCAGCGTCCACTTGTGTCAAGACTTTTCGCAAGTTGCGGCTTCTCCGTGCTTTCTCCCTATTCGACTATCGCTTTCAATACATTTTATTTAAATTTCCACGATACAATAACAGATCACCGTTGGAGCTAGGTGACGTGAGCGCCTGTTGTACGTCGAAACTTACGAGCACGTTCGAACGAACGGCCGCGTTATTAAACAAATCACCCGTAATCTCGAGATTCGAACAATCGAAACGCGGGTGTGCATTTCGGTGGAAGTTGCGTCACAGGATGCATCGAACGGTCGCGATCCCGCTGATACATAATGGATCGACGCGGTGGCATTAGCTTAGCATAAGTTTTCCATTAGCAGGCCGAATAGATCGAGATATCGATAATATCCAATATAGATTCCAGATTCGTATTTCGCGAAGCGAGAGCGCGTGTTTTAGGTGCCTCCCTCCTCTCTCGACTTGCCCCGCATATTTGTCCGCGGAGGTATATTCCGCAAAATTTTTTCGCGATTCGGCTAATTGGGCGAATTTACGAGGGGGCCGGTCCATTTTTGGCCCCATAAAGCCTCGTGGCTTCTTTCATCTCGCGACCGACCGGGACGGAATCCCTCGGAATTTCTAAATTTTGCGCGGAAAAAGAAGGCACGAACACCGGTGGAATTGTAAGTCAATGAATCTCTCTCGTGTATTTTCGTGTATATATATATATATATATATCCGGAGTATATACCTGGGCGTCGATCGCGAAACAATTGATTTCCGTGTCTTTGGACGGATACTTGGAAAATGACGCTGAACGATTTAAATTCAATTGAGTCGGACGGTGATAAATTATTCCGGCAGGTGCCTTGGGTCGATTCGTTTGTTTTCTTCGGTGCGCGATCTTCCCGATCGGCGAGGCCGAGAAATAATTAGCCGTGCAAATACGGCGTTATTTATCCGGCGATTTCCCGGCCGAACGATCGGCCGTTCTTGTTTCTATAGAGGAGCGTGCACGCGTGTACTTTTGTCCATTTATTTTAGGGGCATATCCCAGAATGGAGGGTGTGATACCCCAGCGATGGGGGTCCCATATGCTTCGCGTATACGAGGAACCAGTACCACCGCCGAGTGTGTTTTGATTTCCCTAATAGCCACGTCAGAAAAGTAGTAGGTACTTTTACGGCTAGTCAACCTGAAAGATATCGACTAATTTCACTCGATTTGTTTCGCAGCTTTCGACAGCTCTGCGAAAACAGTCGCCGAAGATTCGAGTGCATTAACACAGCTTGATTGGAAATTTTTAAGACGAAACGGGAGAACGTGACTGTCCTCTCGTGATTGGGCCGAAAATCACTTCCTACCAAAATAAATCCGTAACATCTTTCATCATATACATCATTTCTTTCCAACGCTCGAGTAAGTAACGTTTAAAACACGATGAAGAAACAAATCATTTCTCAACTCGAACTCAATTTGAAATTAATAAAATTACTCTTCCCTCGCATGAAACAGATGGGAAGAAGACTTTTGACTCACTCTACACGCATATGCATAATTTTTTATTCGTTCATTCACGTCCTATCCACAGATCAGCCAAACGAATGCAAGAGATTCGCTGATAAGACGGTTCGCTGTCTCGACGTCACGCGTGTAAAAATTGAAAGAATCGAGGGGGGGAGTTTGGCAAAAGCAGAGTGGGCGAGCGAGATTTCCCCAGCGAGAATCGTTTGATTCGACCAATGAAACAGCAAGTACGTTTCAGTATGCGTCGCCGTACGTCGCTCTCCGTTCGCTTAATAAGTATCCCTTATCGATGTGTGTCATCTGCGAGCAGCCAGGCAACCGCAGACCCGTCATTATCGTCCCTATCTCGGTTCATAGTTTTCGTCATTTCCATCCAAAGTGGCGGCGGCGTATGGTAGTACGTACGTACGTACGTACGTGCACGCGCGGATAGGTAGTTGCTCGTTCGATGGAACGGCATTAACGCACCGTGGTCAAACATGTGTCGCTGATTGCACGCACTTTCACCTGATTAGCTTTTAACAGGAAACGTTTCAAAACGTTTTTCTCGGCTTTTTACGACGCCCGACCCGTGTTCCTCTAATGCGATCGTCACGTTAATTACTCCGTTCCCACCTTTCGCTGGAAATGATTGCCCCTGATGAATATGCACGCGTGTTCTTCAGCCCTGAACACGCGTGGAGACATCCACGAGGAAACGACGTACCACAATTGCCAATCGAGGCAGTTTTTCTTCCGTGGGAATAAGGATTCTTCGTACAATGTAAATTGTCAATTATCGGCGTTAGAAATCGGGAGAAGGGGAAGAGCAGAAACGAGAGATGTTTACACGTATGTTTGTTTGTTTTTTTCTTCGTACGAACGTGGCAAAAGCCAGGTACGAACGAGTTTCGAAAGAGTTGGCAGCGTGGTTCGGGAATAATGCCCGGCAACGGAAATTCTCTGACAGCCCTTGATATCGAGTCCATACTGATGGAGATTCGCGGCAAGGGTGCGAGACAACGTAGCACGATTCGGTCAAATTTGCATGCATTAACGCCACAAGCGCGACTGATTGACAATCCGTGTGTCATTGTGACGTCAGTCAAATCGCCCGAGCATCCTCGACCAATCGCAATCAATTAAGGTAACGATTGATTGTTACGCGTTTGGACTCGACGAAGGGAATATCGCGAGCCGGTATTTATGCGGATGATAGACGTGCCATTGAAAATCACAATATCGCCATCGACGAGGGACCAGCTTAAACCTCGTCGTATATTTAATGGATCGTTTTTTTCAACCATTTTTTTTCCTCCCTCCCCAGCACCGATCTGCTCTCGCCGCCACGCATTTAAATTTACGCGTCTCTCGCGATTAGTTCTCTAGGCGTGGTTTCCAGGTTTTCCAAGATTCGCGCGAGTCGTACTGCTAAATCTCGACAAGTCTAGTTATCGACAAGCGGACTGCGAGCAGTTCCAAAAAAGCTCGAGAACAAAATTCCTTGCGAATCAAATTCCAATGGGCGTTTCAACGTCTCTCATCTCGTGCGTCGAGAATATTTGGCCCAAAATATGGCGATATTTCCTCCGTTTTAAGTATATTGAAACATAACCCAGGCAAAACAAATAATAAATCTATTGCCTCTCGGTAATTTCGATCCAGTGGCGTACCGAGGAATTCGAAAAGAACTATTTTATACGATTTGGTCACTCGTTATGGTCCGCAATCAGTCGCCAGCGCAACTGGTTGAAGCGTCGTACTTTCTCGATGAAATTGACAAGCAGAATTCACCCGGAGGAAACCAAAAAAAAAAAAAAAAGATCCGAAGGAAATGACGAAACGTTGAAAAATTATAATCAAGCGGCGAGAAATAAAAAATTAAGGCACATCGATAGAACGATCGACGTCGAATCGTTTTCAGACGACACTGGCCACAACAGTAACAAACATTAAGAGAGAAAGTGTGGAACGAACGTCCGAAGGAAACGGAGGGCAGGCTCGGTCACTCGTTATGGTCCGCGAACCCAGTTACTAACGCGAACGAACAAAGGCTTGCAAAAAGCTCTGAATCCGAAACGTCGGTGACCTTTCAAACGACTCGGAAAAGCGTAGCGAGACGCGCGTGTCTGCTCATCGCGCGTATTAATCGAGCAAGGGTGGCGTTTTCAACCGGTGAAAAATTCAGGGACGTCGCCCCCTCGAAGGGGCCATACGTCCAGGGAAACGAAACGATCGTCGTCGCGCGCCACCCGAAATGGAATCCGTCAAATTGACGGAGGGTGTAGGCGCGGGTCAGGACGCGGTGCGAGGCGGCGCGACGCGCGTCGAGGGTCGCGCGAGCCTCGAACGAGCAAAGAGTGAGAGGAAACGGCTGCAACACGAAGCGGAGGGCTATGATCGATGTCCCGAAATTAAGGGCTTGCCCGCCGTGCGAAATAAAGTTAACCAATCGGGCCAACGAATGGCCGGTTCGTCCGTTATTGGCTCCGGCGGTCCTGCGTCCGCGTCGCGACGACCCGATGCCCGATTTTTTCACGCCGTCCCTTGTTTTCTCTTTTTTCTTCTTTTTTTTCTCTTTTTCTCTTTTTTTTCGCTTCCGAGGGGGGAAAAGCCCGGCTACGCCGGCTATGCCGATTGCAATTCGAGAAAGAGTGATACCGTGGCCACCACGGCAGCCCACCACGGTGGATCCACGGTGGACTGGCCACCGCGCCGCTACGCGCCGCGCCGATGGGGCAGAGGATTTTCGTAATTATGGAACGCCGTTGGTCCCTGGGGATTCGTCAGTCGACGGGAAAGCCCCTGGCTCTCTACGGCCACGACAATGCCATTTTAATTATGCATGTTAATTGGTTTCCCAGTCCGGCGTAATACCAGCTTCTCTAGGACTATTCTCGCGATGCGTCTCTCCCCGTTGTGTCGCGTTGCTGACCGATCCGCGATTCCACGCTGTCTGTCCTCGTTGCTCTTTCCACGCCTGCTCTGTCGTCCGCCTGACATTCAACGTCTTAAAGTTCAATGATCAAACGGGAAGCTCGACGAAAGCTCGACAGAGGGAAACGATAACGATAAAATTAAAAAAAAAAAAAAAAAAAAAAAAAGGAAAAAAGACAGAAACGTGGAGAGGAAATGACGCTAGGATTTGCACAGACTCGTAGTAATCCGACGGGATAGGTGTTGGCTTCTTCGGTCTCTGGCGGACTGTTCCCTTCAACGTTCTCGTAAGGGAAAGCGATGGGGTGAAAAAATGGCCACGCTTCGACGTAGGAATCGCTTTTGTTTTTTGTTCCTTTCCTTCTTTTTTTTTTTTTTTTTTTTCAGTCAGATATACAGGATCGATGGGGGGCTGCGTTGTACTTTCTGCACAGCTGAGTGAGCATGTCACAATCGGCCAGGGCCGCCTCAATCAAAGTGGCATTGATACCCTTCGCTCGTTCTCTCGATCGGGCCCTCTCGCGCTCTCCATTGCGGTTTTGTTCCACACCGAAAATCTATTAGCCTACCAACGGTACGTGCACATATTTTCCACTACGCGCAGCGGCTCTGTGTGGGATACAAACTGATTTTAATGCCGGCAAATTACGCGAAAAAAGCAATCACGCGTGTTTAAAATGGCGTGCAGCTCCCGTCCACTGCAAATGTATAGACAAGACCATTGCCATTTATGAACGAAGCATCATCAAATTGTAAACAAGTGAAATATCAATGTAACATTTGTCTATCGTCTCCTTTCCACGAAAGTCATTTAGGCCCTAACAACAGAGTCCAAGTCGCAAAATTTGTCTCGATATCTCGAAATCTATGAGCCAACAAGTGGTAGCTTGAAATCTCTTTGTAAATGTTAGCAACAGGGCCGTTTGTATCGTGTTTGTCGAATTGAAATTGAATTTTTCGATTCTGTGGATCGCTCGTTTACTCTACGCGAACCAAGCTACCACAAACCGAGCCAAGAGGCGTAGTTTAGGGTGACACTGGACGCGACACACGACCGCAAAACGTGGTTGCATTTACGTTACATCGCGGTTTACGCGACGTTGTGGACTCGTTCTCGAGGCTAATTTTTCTAATGCTTTCGTCGGACTGGAGTTACGGTGCCATCGCGACACGGTTATCGTAAACAATTTCGATGAAACGCGAGACTGGAACCCGCGGATAATAATCGAAAAGTTGGAATAGAAAAATACGAGTATCGTTGCGAGATTATTGCGACTCG
Organism: Tetragonisca angustula; assembly: GCA_036937485.2. Classification (NCBI taxonomy): domain Eukaryota; kingdom Metazoa; phylum Arthropoda; class Insecta; order Hymenoptera; family Apidae; genus Tetragonisca; species Tetragonisca angustula. The sequence continues at coordinate 210,240 of JAWNGG020000283.1, read as the reverse complement.
GTTTCAGTTCGGAGAGACGTTGCAGCGAGAGGTCAACGCTGCCTCGAGAGATCTACGAGAGAACATCCACGATAGCCGTTTGTCGAAACGCGCGAATAAATATAAAATCCATTTTCCCAGGTGATATAAACAACGCGCCTATGGCAGATCATTGCCTGGTTAAATCCAGGCGGCGAGGATTCGAGGAGGCCGCAGTGTACAGAAAAATAGTTACGTGCAAGCCCTGGTGGGCTTATGCCTGTCACCTACGTGTATATACCGCGTATCCCCCGAATAAGGATGAAAGCTTCGTGGCATCGTTGTATCGAAAACCGTAGGTTGAGCACCTCTGAGCACAAGATGTCCTCCTGAAGACTATCTCGGCCTTGGTCCCGCGGGAAACCTCTTCCTTCCTACCGTTCCTATCTCAGGACACTCTATAGCCTATTCAGATACCAGGCTCACCCTACTGCTCCCATGTTAGCCAGCTTGTTGGGAGAGAGAGAGAGAGAGAGAGAGGGCGAGAAAGGGAGAGAAAGAGTGTGTCTGTATTTCCAAGGACAAGCAACACCATGTAGAACGTGCAGGAAGGTATAAGTACGCCCGAGTATTCGAGTGCTCTTATAGCTCGCAGCCTCACCACACCTCGTAGGAAACGTATTTTGCAAGCCTAAATATCCCGGGCTTCTAGTCGCGACTACGCCGCGCCACGCTATCTCGCAGGTGGCTACCTTCGAGAAGGAGTTATCTGGTCCCTTATTTCGCAGATCGTTGCGAACCGTGATAGCAAGGGTGGCGAACTGATATCAGAGTCCCGGTGACGTTTTCACGAAACTCCACACCGTGCACGTACACCGACGCTTACTGCCTAAGAAGCTGGAAGACCGTTTTATCTCAAATTCGACTCGCGATTTCCGCTCTTCGGGCTTCCGGAATCCGAGAACGCGCGGTCTGTAAAACTGATAACTCGTATTGCTCACTCACCGATCGATAATTACAGGGTCGCTCGGCGTCTCGTTTCTGTTTCCGCAGCTCTTCTTGTCGCAACACCGACTGGAACAAAAAAAGAAAAAAACAGGTGGCTGTGAGAGATTAGTTATTATTGACATGAGCGAGTGAACAATGTAGTGGGGAGAAGAACATAAGAGGAACAGCGAGCTGCGAAGCGTTAGAGAGTGTGATTTGAGTGTAATGAGTAGAGAAATTTAGCGCGTCGCGACTTTCGAATATTTCTTCTGCTCATTCGGAGGATGGGTGTACTTTCGATCGGGCCGAGTTCTTTGGCACGATGGGTCCAGAGGGTTCGGAATTTTCGGCGTCGTCTCTCTCTCTCTCTCTCTCTCTCTCTCTAAAAACTATCCGAACCCTTGGGACTCGGTGAGTTCGGGGGTGGAGAGCAGTCAGACCAAAGTCCCATGGGTCAATGAGTCAGCTACCCCCCTCCCCCCCCCCCTCGAGAGAATGATTGCGCCCCCGTGTGTCTCGTTACGTTTATGGTTGGCCACCGCAAGGGTGGTTGCTTGCACGAAGAGCAAGATACTTTGCTCTTCGATCGTACCGTGTTTGCATACGGTTCGACTCACCGCGGAACCATCAACACCGCGAATCTTTCCCCAAGCTATCGTCGCGCTCTTATAACCCTCTATGGGCCGAATTTTTCTCACAATTGCAAACAAAATTTGTGTAACGTGAAATCGACAAGTATCAACCTGCGAAACAGACAGATTAACGATGAATTCAGCTCGGCCGATTTATCACAACTATGCTTTGTAACGTTTTGCAACTGTAGAGTAACAACGTTTGCACTCATCTGTATAAAAGCTTAATTCGATGAAACAGTTTGACCTTGGCCAAATTATTCAATGAAATATCGACATATCAGTATGTGAGTTGAAAGTTGCACAGACTCGTAGAGGGTCGAGTTGTTGGCAGGAGTAAAGCTAATACCGAGAAACTCACCTGCACATCACCTCGTGAGTGAGAAGGACCCTGCACATTTCGGGATTTTTATCTTGACCCTCGTACATGATGGCCTGAAACAAAAAACGTCATTTCATAACTGTAAGCGTGACGTTGAATACAAACGGAGAATACACGCGTTTAAAATTTCCCTGTCACGCGGAAACTGCTAGAAAACGTACAAGAAACGCGTTAGAAAACTATCTGCAGGGATAGCAAGCGTAGAAGGGGCCATTTCCCCTAGGCCCTAGAACATCGCTAAGCCATGGCCGGCTTAAGCAAATCCGTTAAGCTTCCTTCACGACCTTCTGATTGATTTTTATTTAATGATAACACGTCGTTATCCTGTATTCATAAACTTACAGTTGGGGAATAAATCGCTGGATTAGCTGGCGAATAATGGAGCCGCCGGCCAGGCGACGTGCCTTTGATCTCGAGATTCTTGAAACAGAGTATTCCGTGCGATATTTAAAAAAAAAAAAAAAAGAGAGAGAGAAAAAGAAAATTGGACTCGTATTTCACAACACGGAGAGAACGGAGAACGCATTATTATGTATCTTGTCGATGCAGGAGGCAAATTGCCTATTCGTTACCAAACTCGAAGCCCGAACGACAGTCGACTCTCGGACGTTTGTACTTCTAACGCCGTCAGACACGTTAATCGTGTCGTATCGCCGGCGCGTATAATTTATGCACAAGTTGCCCGGCATTGCGTGTAACGACCTAAATTGCCAGAGTTGGCGAAGAAGCGATAAAATGTAAATACTTTGAAATACGGCGTCCTGGGGAATTGGCCGGGGGTTGACGTCACAGTGCTCTCAGCGAGCGAGAGCGCTCAGAACACCGGAGGATCCCGGAGGTAACGATATCAAATACATCCCGCCTCGGCAGTTAGGTGTGACTTTCAGAACGGCATCAAATATTTATACGAAACAAAATAACCGAATTGCAACGTAAACGAACCGCGACGCTTGCACCGGGAAGGTACGCGCGACGCGGAAGGTAAATCAGAGGAGGATCCAACCCCCCACCCCCGCCAAAGTGGAAACGTCAGTCCGGAAAATAGAGGGGCAAAAATAAACACGGAAGAAAGGAGAAACTGGATGGAGAGAAGAAAAGTAGCGCTCCTTCGGAACAGGGAAACGAGAGAGAGAGAGAGAGAGAGAGGAGAGAGTGGGCATACGTATAAAACGTTTCGTGCCCTTCAGCCGTTTCCACTTCTAATCGTCGAACAGCATGCGATCTTATTTGTGCCCTGAATAATTAATACCACGGCTATCCACCTTGTACGCGTTAAACCCGCTTCTAGAACATACTGGATTATCAGCTGCAATTAGTTACTTAACGGAGTAACTGTGTTTTCATGAAACACTTTGGTCAACGTTGCGGTATAAATTGGTCCTGATCGATCAGGTTAGTCAGTGGGCCACGCGATTATTCAGCAACGAGACGAAAGCTTCCTTGCTAAAACGCGACGATTTATATCTCACGCGTCAATATATCTTACCTGTAAAAGTATCGCGTAGTCGCGCGACACACGTTTGTTACTGTTACCATACTAATTGGAATCGAATGGCACACATCGATAACAATATATCCGAATTATTGTTCGCGTAACGCAGACGTTTAAATTACGTTTCGGATACAAATATCCTCCCGATGATCCATGGCTCCATTTACCCCGTAGCGTAAATACCTTTTCTTCTTTCCTCGCGATGAAACTTTATACATTTGCGAAAGAAAAAAGATAAATAACACTTGCCCAATCCTGAGTATGCACGTGTCATTCGCGTGTAACAATTATTGCTCGCGATGATCATTGGACAGATCTTGTACACCTTGTGATACCACATGCGATACTGTTTGCTCAGTGATCGTTTGCCAAGGGTACAATACCCGGGTTGTTGATTTTACATATCTATCCCGCTCGCAGATAATTTCCAGCAATTAGTTCGTGAGAACTATTAAGTTCTTGTTTGTTTTTATCGCCGTTCAAGTCGATCGTATCGCTCATCGATCAGGCCGCGGCGTTTCTTCGTTGCATAGACGCGCAATAATCGCATTTTGATAGCCGCACGTATGAAGTTTATTGGTTAATTCCGTCGTTCGATCGTATTTCGATAGCGTCGGTTCCATGTCGGTTGATATCGTTCCTAAATGGGATCGAAATCCAATTAGACTAACAGGCGATTGATTGATCGTGGCAGTCGGTTACTTTTATAATTTCGCGCAATCCCGAAGAAGAAAATTGTTATCCGAGTTTTTCTGACAGCACAGATCGAGACTTGCTTATTGTCAGTTCAAGGAATTTACACTTTCGCGAACTAGCGTGTAACGAATGAATCGTGAGATACGGTCAGATAGCATGAGCGACGTCCGAGAGATGGAGAGAGTTTTCAAGTATCTAATGCCGTCAAAATGAGTCGTCCTTGGGGTGCGCAGCCGACACGACGCAACGCGACGACCAATCAACATCAGTCCCTCGGAGGCTTTTCTTTCGTCGCTTCTCGGTCCCCGGTACGGACGTTTGGGCCTTTCCGCCACTGTTCAATTCCCACGGGAATTATTTACCGAGGACTAATAGCGATCGCGCGTCGGCGCTGCTAATTTTTCGATTTGCCACCGTGTGTCCACTTATACGCTCGTTTCACCGAGAGAAAAAAGAAAAAGAGGAGATTCGACTATTATACTTTCTTCCATCTTTTAAAAAGGAGAAAATGGACTTTGAGGCAAATTTATTATCATCATTTACGCGGTGAAATTGTCACTTGAAATACTGAAAGCAATACGTATCAAGTATCGAGTATACACACGGTATTTGGCAATAAAACCGCAGCGTTATTTACGAGAAGCTGCTCAAAGGTGGTTGTGGCACGGACGAAGAAAAGCAGGCAGCGCAGGAGAGCGCAGATAAATACGAAGATAGTCATTCAAATCTGCCGTAATGATTTCCATCCCGAATCGATTCCAAAAGTCCCCTGGGAATCCCCCTCTATCCCGATAGTGCAACCCCTGTCGCCTGACGTATACACCGCTGAACAACGTGCATACAATGTTACTTTCACCCCTGCGAAAGAACGTCCGCCTGCTCGGGGGACAACTCTCTCTCTCTCTCTCTCTCTCCTCTCTTTCTCATCTTATCTGCCAAGGATTAACTTATCTCAAACTTATTATTTCCTTAATCTATAGTTAAATACTCATATTTCAGCATTATACGCGATCGTCCGACGTTCGAAGGCTGATACCGATTCGACTTGCCGACGCTTCGCGATCGCGGGCAAGAGAAAAATGCGCCGTCCGCCGATATTTCTTAATTTTGTCACTGCTTTGATATTTCGATCATCTATGCACATATTTCGGTGATACGTGTGTTAAAGGTCGGTGATTGTAGCGTTAACGACGCGATCCGATAAAGATACGAAGATATTAACGCGATATCGATAATCGATTTAAGGAAGCGAATATACAGAGAAAGAGAGAGAGAGAGAGAGAGAGAGAGAGAATGAGCGTGACGTACCACAGAATCCTTTCTCGATTCTTTTCTGAATTCCCGCGGGTAGTATTTTATAAAAAGGAAAAAAAAGGAGGAGGAGGAGAGGAGGAAAAAGGAAGAAGAAGAAGGAAGAAAAAAAAGGAGGAAAGTTCCGACTGATCATCTCCAGCGGCGGATGGAAGTTGGAGCTTAAAAGGGTTAGGTACAATTTCCTGTTGTTCATTCATTTAAAATAACGACGGTGCGCGGTTCGCTGCTTCCTCCATACCGGCGTCCTGTAAATGCTTTTTTATCCCCGGAACTAATTACAATTTAGCATTTTTAATCCTGCGAAAAAGCGCATTCCAGTCGCCCCACCTTTACTCGTTCCCTCTTCCCGGCCGGAAGTTCGTTCTCAAGCGCTTACAAACGTACGTTGTTAGCGCCATTCAGCCGCGGCTGCACGCTACTCTTTTTCTCCTCTGTTGAGAAGCTGCTGCTCGTATTTTTCTGGAAATTTCAACGAGAAACGCACGGCAGTTCTCGACATCCTGTATTTTTTTCCCCTGCTGCTTTCTCGTCGAGAGTGCCGCGCCCCGCACCGCGGTACTCGCCGCCCGGCGGTCTCTGTCCGCTCTCTCTCTCTCTCCCTGCGCGCTGAGCGAAAGTAGATATAGATACGCCGGGTACCTTGGCCAGGAGCGAAGAAATTGAAGAACAGCTTAAGGGTAGGAGGGCTTCGCCACGGGCTCAGCAGCCGGCTCCGTGTAGCCAATTATTGCGGATTTATAACCGACCGCTTGATTCGGTCTCGAGCTAGCTCTTCGCATTTCCGAATTGCAATTTGCGAGCCCGTAACTCTACCTTCAACCCGGCCCGCGAGTTTTCCTCCCTTTCCGCGAGAAAATTCAATGATTTTTCACCGTTAAACGGACAGACTCCGGTCAGTTCCATCCCGCAGTTGCGGTCGCTCCATTCCAATGCAATTGTTACATCGTTTCCTTTTTTTTCTAGCAGCCGATCAATCGAAAAAATATTGGCGTAGCGAAAGTACGGAAAATCTGTATTTCTTTCTCTCTCTCTCTCTGTTTTTTTTTTTTTTTTTTTTTTTTTTTATTTCTGAGACAAACGAACGCACTGCTCGATATAATAGGTTCGTCGGAACCGACGAAGATATTATATCCGATGATGATTCGCGAGTCTCCAAAGCACTCCGCACGCAAACTAAAATTTCGCGTAACATTTTGTTCTCTTTTTGCTTTCAGAGGTTTCATCCAGAGAACTAACCGTGCGTGGGCGTGCGCTCATTCCGCAGCGGAGCGGGATACGCGGCAAGAACGCGTCAAGTCAGATTTGCTAAACACTTCGTACGAGTTGTTTCGCGAGACTCTATACACGAACAGAGTAAATATATATATTTATATCGATTCCCAGTGTCGTGTGTGTGTGTGTGTGTCTTCCTCTCGCTTTGGCAGAAACGGAGGAGACGCGTTCAATCGAGGCTTTGATGTATAAATTGCAGCTTTCTCGTTTTCGATCCTGCCTCCTTCTCCATCCAACTTTCTACTTCCCTTTACTGGCACACGATTCCTCCATAGAGACGGAAAGGGTATCCCGGCATCTATCACTTCCGCTTTTCTTCTCCTCGTGGACAATCGTTCTGGAGAACTATCGAGGCGTTTACTCCGCTCGAGATTCCGTTTCATTTTCTCTCTCGGGCCGATGTTCCTGCCAATTCCATAGCCCCGGCGCTACCTGCATTCTTCATATTTCCGCCAAGGCCAACCTCGATGAATAATCGACGAAATATCAACGTTCGAGAATGAAATTGTCCGCGATGAACGTCGCTCGAATATTCCAACGTCCGTCACGTTTCGAAGAAAAAAAAAACAAAAAAAAAAATTCTATAACGTACGGACGTACAAGCCATTGTTTTGTCATTTTTTCTTCTTTTTTTCGAGCGCAGTATGGTCCCTGAAAGATATTCAGCCTCACGGCAACTCGGATCCGATTAATAAAAGGAATGGATCGCGAATTGAAGAACGGTCTCTGCCGGCGCAAGGCCACCGCGGCTTAGTAATTTAATCAGCTAAAACTAACATCAGCTCTGTTTCCCCAACCTTCCCTCCGCCACGGCCGCCTCTTTCTTCTCCCTACTGCTCTTCTTACCTTCGTAACCGACCAACCCCAAGATGATTTAATCTGCTAAAATGGCGCGACTGCCTATAGGATACCACGGAGCTAGGGTCGCCAACACGAAACAAAATAATTCAAGAAAGTAGCCACGTATATAGGTAGCCTTTCGTTCTCTTCTCATCTCTCTGTTCTCTTACCACCCCTCTTCGATCTCGATCCAAATCGAGAACGTTTCGCAAGCGAGAAGCTCGAGAAAATTTCCACGCAGAAGCTAGGACTTGGCTCCTAGATACTCAAAGTCAACGCAATTTTCCGGGTCAAAAAGAAACTCTTCAAGAAACGTTTGGCCAAGCATTTGTTCAGGCAGCGTTTCTATCAGCAGCGTTCCGATCTGTCGTTGGAGAGACGCGGCGAGGCAGGCGCGAAAAGCGATTCACGGAAAGCCACCGGTAGCGAAAAGAGCCACCCTCGAACGCACAAAGAGGCGTTATCGTTGCCGGTGATCAGGGCTGGTATTTGCGTTTGCTCGAAGGTTATGATCCTTCTTTGCGCCCTATCGCCGCGCCAGGATCTACGGCCCTGTACACAGGGTCGTTGGAACACGTGGGTTCGCGGACTATGCGCAGGGTTGGCCACGTGGCGCAGATAACAGGACGGGGCAGACGTGCGGCGGCCGCTGCTTTCCTCGAGGGGTAGAAATCAACCCCCCGGAAAATTAAGTGCTTGTAGCTCAGATGATAATACTGCCTCTCTCTCTCTCTCTCTCTCTCTCTCTCGAACGGCGAGAACGCGTCAGACGAGTTCCATCGCGTGGAAACGCCAATCAACGAGCGACTATCGCCACCTCACGATCGATGCCAACAGCCTAATTTTTAGGACGCTGTCGCGCGCGATTCATTCGTTCGGTCAGTCGCGAGAGTTTCACCAATACGACACAGCCACGTTCCTCGTTCCTCTTACCTGTTTCGTTGCAGAGTCGATGAGCCTCACGTAGATGTCCTGCACCTGCCTGACACCTGTAACAAGAACGAAAAGAAAGGAACTTTACATCGGCCGAAAGCTCGCAGTGGTGCATGAAAAAATGTTAGGCGAGCTACGTCAGTCACGCGTTTGTAGCACACGTACGGGTAGTACCGTAGGTACCGACGATGCCGATGCATATTGCAGCAGGCACAGAGGATAGGAAACGCGGCCCTCGCGCACGGCTGAAAATACAAATAGTTATGCCCTTTTTCGGGACCGACCGGCAGCCTCGAGGCAGTTTTTCTCCACCTCCGGTTAATATAAAGACAACGCTGCTGCTCTTTATTCAATTTAGAGCCCGCGGGCTCTTTTTCGTCGAGGGCGTCGGTAAGAAGGAACCATTAAGTTAAGAGCGTTGCGCGCAGGCATCTGCGACGGATGTGCATGGAATACGACGAGTACGGAAACGAGTCCAAATTCTGACAAGTTCGGCGCCGCTGAAAGGGACCGTCCCAGAAAAACTTACATATTAAGGAGCATTTAAGGTGGACGACGAGGTAAGGCGGGGACTGATCGCATCCCCTCGGGGACGTATGCACAATCTCCGTTGTTTTTGCATGGGCCCAGCCCCGTTGGTACTTTGTACCGACGAGTACCGACCTCGCCTCACCGAGCCGATCGCTATGCAACCAGCCGTCCAGGCGGCCAGGCAAATTCTTGTACGTGGAGTGCGTTAATTATCTCTTAGCGACCTCTCTCTCTCTCTCTCTCTCTCTCTCTCTCTCTCTCTCTCTCTCTATGTCAGTCGTTCCTGTTTCGAAATTTACTCGATACACGTGTCGGTCGCGAGAGTCTTCGAGACGTTTGGAACAATTTTCGGGGGAAAAAGTTTCAGGAAGCCGAGCCTCGGAGAGGTGACGAGGTTACGAGTGGAACGAGAAAGACACTGGACAGTGGCCAATTAAAATTTACGCAAACGACGTTTTAATCATACGATATTGCGGCCATTAGCGACAAGTTAATTCGTTATTAGCGCGCGCGCGCGCCGGTAGCGGTTTATTAGCCGGAGCAATTTTGTCGCGTGATCGAGCCGTTGGTGGCGTGTTATACGAGTCGCGAGTCGTAACGGCTATCCGTTATCGGCGCGCCAGCGTCGGTCGAAGCCAGCAGCGTTCGGCTTCGACGTTTCCCATAGACGTAACGCGGATAGCGAAGTTTTCGAAACACAGTTTCTGCACCACCTTGCCGGAGGGGGACTCTAGCAGGTAATCCCGGCGAGTATTTTGGACAGACACCCTGGTGGCTTCCGGCCTCGCGTGTCCGGTAAGCCAAGTAATCCCGACATAAGACTGGCCAGACCCTGGCGCGGGGTCGCTGCTACAGGAGCCCCAGACTCACGCCGCATAACGTTACCATGGATTACGATACTCCGGTCGAAACTAGCTCACAAATTACCTCGAGAAACCGTCGCAGCTTTACCGGAAGTTACTCGCCGGCTCTGGCTGTTTGCCGGTTTCTATTCGGCCGTGGGGCCGCCCAAGAGAGACAGAGAACGAGAGAGAGAGAGAGAGAGTAGCTGTTCCAGCGTACACACAATGGAACGTCGATCGTGTCCACCTGATTGGAAAACGCTCGAGCAAAGACGCGTACAGTATCAATTGTCGTTGACTGTGTTTTGCGATGAAACGATCTCTCTGTCGTTAGAGCGGAATGCTAGCGGTTACTAGCCGCCGTCGCCGTCGTCTTGTTTTTCAATCCGCGCGCGATCTAACAACCCGATGTAACAATCGCGTTCCTCTCGTTGCTTTTCTCGTCAAATCGTCGACAGCGGCATTACCCGTCTATTTAATTATCGCGGATACTATTGAATCATCGTGATAGGTTCTTTCAACAAGATTCGCGCGAGGGATCGGGTGTGGAAGGTTGGTAGTTTGGGTTCTCGATTCGCCGGACAGGCGAGGAACGATCGGCATCCTACGAAACAACGAAGACTGTCTCTCCTGATTCAGCTCGGTATGTAAACAAGATGGTCGGAGGGACGGGGCGAATTCATTTATGCACGTGCGTGGACGCGCCTTAAGGAAGCGACATGCCACGTGAACGTACGCGCGCACATACGCGTGTACATTCGTCACAGACGTTGCGGCGACTTGGTGATCATGCCTCGGACGGACGACAATAAAGGCAAAAGACGGTGAAGAAGCCAGGCAAGAAGCGGTATCGCGTGCCAAGTCCTGCTGAGAGCAGGCAGATAGATCCGTACGTATTAGCATAACTAGGCAACCGACTTCGACGCGTACAAGAACCCCATCGAAGAAGCGGACACCACCCATTTTATTCCTTCGATCGGCATCCTTAATCAGCGGCGCTCTTATTACCAGCCGTTATATTCCGCGGCCCAAGCCACTCATTCTCTCTCTCTCTCCCGATGACATCTGCTTTCGTGTACGTTCCTCTTCGTTCAACTCGCCGATCGCGAGGCGCAAGGACACATTGGAACGTCGCGGTCGTCGGAAGCTGAACCGAGACGGAGAACCAGAAATGAGAGAAACCAGAATGAAATGGACGAGGAGCCCAAGCTCCTCGGGGGTGGGGTGGAGGGAGGGAAGGAGGGGGGAGGGGGGGGGACGATCGTAAAAACAAGTAGAGGCCAAGTATGGAGACGCGACGTCGTCACTTGAACGGGTAGCCTCGTGTTCCTCATTTATTATTTAATTATAGATTTATTGCCGGAGCGAGCGATCGGTGTCGGCGATGACGATGCGCGCGCGTTCGATCGTACGACAAGCGGTTCGGTGGGCGGTCGGTTCCGCGGAGGGAGAGAGAGAGAGAGAGAGAGGCTGCGGCGCGCTGACCGCGAGCTTTGCGCCAATTTGTCTTCCTGATATAAAAGCCACAACCGTCCAGTATTTCGTGCATGAAACTTTTATAGAGTGCCTCTCGAGAGTCCGGGACAGAAGGCCGATCTCTCTCCGGATCGAGGCATAAATCAGACCTCGGCCGACGATCCGCCGATCCGCCGATCCGCCGATCCGTCGTTTCACTCTAAAGGACATAACCGGTACTCTGGATAGAAGACGTATAGGCTCCGTTATACATATACCGTAACGTTCGATTGCATCACACGTTCCTTCTCTCCATCTTTCCAACTGTTTCGTCGTCGTCGTCGTCGTCGTCTGCGTCTTCGATCGGTGGATCGAATTTTTCAGTTTGCGAATTGATCGACAAATGCGCCTACGGACTGGTAGATTGACTCGAAGCGATTCAAAAGTATTGCACTTTGGAAACGAAGGACGGATGGAAAGAGTCGGGAGAAAAGTCTCGGAGAAGAATAGGAGAGCGAGAGACTGTACGGTGGTAGACCGACCAAGGTGGGCATAGGTTTGCGATAGTTAGTCATTTCTTGTTCGCAATGTTGGCAACACGTTTTAGTGTCCATAGATGGCAGGGCGGCCCCTCAGTCAGTCGTGCCAACGCAAAAATCTCGCATTGATTGATCGGCTCGCTCGAAGCAAGAGCAACGCGGAGCAGCGCAGCGCGAGTCGAGTGCGGCGAAGTAGCGGAGGCAAGAAGGCCGATGGGTACACGGAGGCATGAGACGCGGAAAAGAGAAAGAGGGCGACTGGGAAAGGGGCAGGAAAGGGAATGGAAAAGAAACGAGGGGAAGGTACCGGCGAGAGGAGAAGGAGAAGGAGGAGGAGGAGGAGGGTGTGTGGGAGGGGGGAAGGGGCAAGCCACGAGAATCGACAAGAAACGAAGATAAAGAAAGCACCGGCGGAGGTTGACGTTGTTCCCGATGTACGCCGGATGAAAAACCACTGGAATGAAAGCCAGCAGATAGCGCCTTGTGGCTTTTTAATATGTTCATAATACGATCACGTTTTTGAAGGGTCCCTCTGTTGGTCGGACCACCTCTAGATCGTCGACTCGTTCTCCGCTGCTCCCCTTTTCTCGTCCCCTCGTCGTTCGTTCACGCACAGACGTCCGGGCGCTTCTTCACGACGAAAACCGAACGGTTTTTGCCACCGAACCTGGGCCAGTGACATAAAATATGTCTTTGTTGCACTCGGGCCTCGAAAGTTCCTGAGCTTTTTAGCCGCTCTCAGAGACTGGGTGTCTGCGCGGAACGTCGATGGCCCGTCATCGTCGCTTCCCGGCTATTGCCCGCGCCGCTCTTCAAACTTACGTACACACAGCTAGGCCTTTACTCAAGGACTGACTCGTTTTTCTCTCTTCTTCCTCCTTCGAGTCCAAATCCCGCCGAGTCGACGAGATTCCAGGTTCAAATCGAAAGAGGCGAGAGCAACGAAACTCGAGACGAAACGACGCGCGATGAAAATTCGATAAAAGCAAAGTTTTAAGTCTGATTCTTGCAAGCGACGCCGATTCCAACGAGGATTTATCACTTTTCAAGCGAAATCCCGATCGTCTCTTTTTCTCTCTGCTCTTTTAACTGTAAATGCACATTTTACTAGTTGGTGTAATCTTTCTTGAAATTTCGCGTTCCTCTAGTCACGTAATTTAACGCTTACGAACCGATGACGACGAGTCATGATTAACGTGATGTTTTTCTTTTTTCTTTTTTTGTTTACTCACCGTTGGAATACAGCAGATGCAGGCTATACTGAATGCCATTGTTTGTCTTCTGGCCTTCAGACTCCTGGAAACAGACACAAGCATCGCTCTTGAAACACATGTGCGCGATATTGCAGAAAAGAAAATTGATCTTTCTAGACTAATCTAGACAATCGAAGCGCAATCTCCGATCTTCTCGAGAACGAAACGTTCTTCGATCGCAAGCCCCTATTAGCATCGTTCTATCCGTCAATCCATTGAAAGGCTGCGCGAGTTTCAACGTTGAATCTCGTTAATCTCGCTGAATTTCGTGCGTGTTTGAATGGTTTGCCGAAACGGTAGCCGAAGGAACGGAGATTCAGTAACGAAACGGAACGGAGCGGAGCGGAACAGAAACGGCGCGGCTCGGCGCGTTCTTCACACCCCGTTCTATTTTAATTAAGTGCAGGCCGTGACGTAACTCTCGCGTCCCGGCCTGCTTCGCCTCACGCTAATTATTAATTTCTTGATGTGCCGGTAAGAGCCGTGCCATTACGTATGGCGTGCGATGCATAATTATCATGCTACCCTGTTGACGAGTCATGCGTGCATCGCGCCATATGCCGCAGCCGCGGTAATGCATTTTCAACTACCATCTACCCCTGAAACACCCAGGACGCCCGTGCCTACACCCCTCCCGCTGCCCTGTCCATCGTGGCCACGACATTTAGTCGTGCATACAATCTTTCAACCCGAGAACAACGACCGCTCCAATCGATATTGCGGGAAATTAACATAATTAGCCAGGTTCGAGGCTCTGCCAGCTCTCTACGTTCTACGCTTGGATTAACCTCGACGAGGATGATGGTTATTCATCAACTCGCGCAACACTCGCGTTTCAAATTGTTTATCTCGGCCTCGACCGAAAGTCACTTTTACCCTCGTGCTTTGTTAGACGCGCAAAGGCCCCGCGCTTGTACCTGTACGCGGCTAATTACGCGAAGCCAAGCCAAGCCGCTTCGGTGTTCGTCGTGTTTCGGTCGAAACGACCGAGAACACACGGTCGATTTTTCCACGGGCAGATCTCTCGGATCTCTGCGCGCCGAGTAATCGCGGCGCGGTTGGTTCGTCGCGGCGGATCGACATCGATTCTTTCCCTTTTTCCTCGAGCGGTGTGCACGCATTAAGCTCATCCCTGTCACTGGCGTTCGTCGCGACCATTAATCTTGAAATTCGCGAGCGCACGGCCGACCGTTAATCAAGTATATACGCGGGTCGCTCGATCCACGACTACTTTTTAATTAAACGCGAATAAAAAGCGGAATAGAGCGAAACGGGGGGAACGAACGCGGAGAACTCTGTATTTACGTAGGGTTCAACAGTTTTCCGGGAACTACCGACTACGCTCTATTTTCACAAGCCTTTGTGTCGCGTATTGCTTACCAATAATCTATATCCGCTTCGATAATTCCGGGAAATGTGCAAATAATTTAATATCTCGAGATGGAAGGCTAAAACGGAGAGAGAGAGAGAGAGAGAGAGAGGGCGAGAACAGGCGTAAGCACGCTTAGGCACAAACGGCTACTCGACACCGGCCCTGATCTATGCTCGCGGTGCACGACCCTAATTAATAGGCTATGCAGGCTATGCAACGCAACTGTCCCGCTCACGTGAATTATACATATAGACGTGCTCTTAAGCAGGACAGGCAGCAGCAATGGAGATATCAAGATAACCGGCGCAAATCGAACCGGACGAATAGAAAGTACGTTGGTACGTTTGTTCCTCTGGCTCGCTAACGAGATGCTTCCATCGTCCGTTTATCTGTCCTCCCTTTCCCCCATTTGCCCACAAAGAACACGTTCGTCTATAAACCGTGCAGACTCGAGTTCTCTGAATTTGAATTTCACCTTTCTCGATCGATCGAGAAGTCGTCGAAAGCGATTACGTTCAATCTGTTCATTTCGAGAATTGTAACTTGCTTTTCGTTCTTTTTTTTTATTTTTACCATAGATGTCGCGTGCGATCGAGTTCGACTTATTCGGAAAATTCGATTTTCATTTAATAGCAGTGGATCGTACACTAATCTTGTGGCAAATTTCACTTGTTTCACTTTACTCAACGACGGAGATTTTACTTCGCGGCTCGCTTTCTGATTCTGTCTCGATCGTCACCCCGCGATGATGGAAACTTCTAGGGATTCTGTTTTGTACGAACTGGTTCATCATAGCCACGATAATCGTTCTAGAACGTTTCAAGGTGTGTCATTGATAAGAGACTCGTCCTTGATCTAGCAAACGTATTTCCGAAAATTGTCAAAAGAACGAGAAAAAAAAAGTACGAACTAGACTCGAGAATGTTTAAAATTCCTGCGTTCCAACGATAGGATTTGTGACAAGTCTCGCGTAAAATTCACGTCTTCTTCCCGCCAACCTAACCCAAACCTCCGCCACCGACTGCTAAACTGCCCGACACCAAATTATCCGCGCTCGGATAATATACACACGTATCGCGGCAATTTATCCTTATATATCGCGAATGTCTGTCAGGTGGGTGTTCGACTAGGGTATTTCGAGCGTCGTATGATATATTCAGGTAATCGATTTACGATGTACAAACTCGCGGAGGCTCGGTACTGGTTCTTCGCGCGGTGGCAGGGCAGGAAGGGGCGATCGGTACCGATCCGGACGTACCGTATCCGCCAGAGTAGAGATTTCTTTTGCGCAAGAACGAGCGTGTGCCGGCCAGCTTCTCCTTAAACAGCTATACTAATTGACCAATAGAAAGTGGAGCTCTAACGACGACCGTGCTGCTGACAATCGCGTCCCGTTGCCAACAGTCGCGTTCGCACGGGCCCTCTCGCTCGCCTCGCGCGCTTTTCACACACCAGCCAGAATGTTCATCTCTATCGATGACACTCGATGACCTCTCGTCTCGGATCACCGATCGACGAGACACTGCCCGCGATCGTGACCGATTCTTTCGTCGTATTGGTTGAAACGTCATTCGCGTTGTGACGGAAGGAACGACTGACCGAGCGTCAACGATTGGGGAAATAAAGAAGATTATTCCCATTTCCAGCATTTGAAATGCTTAAAGCTAAACGCACGACTCGAAGGCTGGGGAAATTCTAGACGAGGAAACTCGATAAAATATTGGAGAACGGAATTGAAAAACCTTCCAATGAATGCATACTCTCGCAAAAAAAAAAAAAAAAGAAAAAAAAAATATAGAGACGAAGGTTTAACGACTTCATTTACGAGAATTCTTGACGTTTCTTCGAACGCAGTGAAAATAGATCGGATGGTTGACGCAAGTAAGTATCCACCGCGAGTCACTCGAACACTGACGCTTTAAACCTAACAATTCACGTTCCATTGACGTATTTTTGCTGTTTTATAATGTTGCTAAACCAGCAAGCATTCACGTACGGGGAAAGTAGAGTAAAACCGGGCACCATTGTTTTTCTAAAATAAGAACTTTGATACGTAACGGAACTATGGCATAATATTCTGGTGGATTCCACGGCATTACGTGACAGGTTTCAGAGCAAACAACATCGCAGTGTTGAAAATTTCGACTCGAAGAGTTTCAATGTATCGATGTTTAAGTGTTTTCACATTCAGGAATCTATTTGTATTCTATAGTCTTTGTAGATTATTTTCACCTTTCTGTCCCACACTAAAGTATGTTAATTAAAATAATCCAAATTTTTATAAATACGGTAAAAGTTCCTAAACTAGTAACTAACATAATTTTTTGCAAGACAGACCAAGTGGAATAACTTTGTGTTTGTTGAAACTGTTAAAAATAATTGTTTCTACTATTTGTTATTTAATAAAAAGAAAAATTTTATAACTCGTGTTGCATTTTATACGTTTTTCAACAATATCCATCCCTATGGAACAAAACCAAATATTTGTACCTGCAGAAAATTCTATTCCCCAAACAGACAATCTTTTCTAAAAAATTTGGTCTTATTTTCTGAAATATTTTATTACAGAGCTAAATTGGGATATCTTGCGCCACTTTCCCCTTTAAACGTTCAATAATACAACGTTCAGGCTAATCCTCAACGATGACACCGGCAAGGCACAGTCGAAACAAATGTAACTCACCCGGCGGTGTATATTCAACGGTGGAGAACGATTCAGTAACAAATGCTCGGCTAGATAGTGATCGACGCGATAGGAAAGGGAGAGAGACGAAGAGACGGCGGAAAGAAAATGGAATAGCTCGGTTTATTATTCGTTAGAGGTTACTCGCGTGACGACATCGATGCTCTTACGATCGCCGTCCGTCCATTTCTCACGCGGCCAATGGATTTTCGCCTGTCGGGCTAATTGCTGGAAAAGCTGGAGGTGTATCCCGCCGTACTATCGATATGTATACGTATAGGCGGAGCCGTTTAATATTTGACGTCGGCCCCGATGGAAACGGCAATTATCGAGATAAGCGCACGCTCGCACGGTATTCCCCGATGTCATAAAGGTTCACCTCGCCTTTTTCCGCTTAACCTCGCGGGGAAAACAAGGACTAACTGACCCACCGTCCATTGAAATTCCAAAGTTGTCACTCGACGCCGTCGCTTGCTCTGTTTTTTTTTTTTCTTTCTTTTCTGTTTTTTTTTTTTTCGACTCGAGCATCCGTCGATGATCCGAATCGACTTTTCACGTACGACGTATGTGTGTAGGTTTCGTTCAAATGAAAACCAAATTATGTACCTGGTCTTTCTCGACGAAACCCATGAAGGACGTCCTCTCTATCTCGATCGGCTGGCCGTGTCGGTCGTACAGAGCGATCACGAAATGAAAGAAGTTGCTCTTCCTCAAGTTGCTCGGCGGTTGCTTCTCAAAGTGCGCTCTGCCCACGCCAACCCTGAAATTCACAAGCGATGCGAGCTTTATTACACTTGAACGTGAACGTGGCGACGTTTGCAGATCGATAAATTATCGACGGAGGACGCACGCTCGTTCACGATGAATTGTACTCATCTTTGCGAGTTAATCCAGACCCTTGGCTACTGTAGGCGCTCACTTCACGTTGCTCGAATCGAACTGAAGGTTCGCCCAAATGTTATCGACATTAATTGCAGCAAACTTCATGTTGGATCAGACGCAAGTGAATTCTAATTCGATAGTTGCATCTTCCGTTGATCGTGTGATCATTTGAACGTGATTATTTTACAGTTACTTCGTGTATTATTATTTACATCATATCGTGTAAATGTTATTGACAATAATTGCGGCACTTGGACCAGACGTAAATGAATTCTAATTCGACAATTATACCTTCCATTAGTCATATGTTATTTAAACGTGATTATTTCATAGTTATTTCAAAACACTGAAGATTATTTTATAGTTATTTATAGTATTATTATTTACATTATTTCATGTAAATGTTATCGACAACAATTGCGACAAGTCTCACTTGGATCAGACGTAAGTGAATTCTAATTCGACAATTATACTTTCCATTAGTCATATGTTATTTAAACGTGATTGTTTCATAGTTACTTCAAAACACTGAAGATTATTTTATGGTTATTGAAAGATTATTTTATAATTATTTATATATAGTATTATTATTTACATTATTTCATATAAATGTTATCGACAATAATTGCAGCAAACCTCGCCAGTGAATTCTAGTTCAACAATTATATTTTTCGTTAGTCGTGTATTATCTAAATGTGATTAGTTTACCTTAAAATGAAAAGTTGTGGTAACAAATTAATTAGAAAAAGATACAAATGTGTAGTGTGTAGAAAACATGACAAAAAAAAGGAGATGCATTACGCATGCAAGAAACATGACGTAGTATAACGAATTGACCCATGTTTCGAAATCTTACCACACCTTACTAGATTATATTGTAAAATAGAGGTTAAGTTATACTGTTAAATTTTTAGTAGGCGCACTAACATTCCAGTACAGAGTACAAATAAATAATATTGTTTCAATGTAGTGGAATTCAGCGTTTTTTGATTATCTCAGTATACTTTCTGAGAAAAAATATCGACGTTCGAACGAAAAATTTCGCCGTTCTCAGTGATCGTTCTCACCGATTCAAAGTTAGTCAAGGGGTTAATTAAAGAAATCGCAGGCATTTCAGTAGGATTCGGCTTGTACGAAGAGCGCGCGTGCATTGCGACGCCGCGAGCGACACGCGTTACCAAATTCGGACGTCAGAAGTGAGATGCTCGGTTGTAGGGTCGAATAGGTATGTCCTACTCGGCCTTGAATGCAATAAGAGAACGCCCAAACTGGTCGAGAGAGGAAAGACAAACGAGGCTGTCCGTGGGGGAGCGCGCAGGTGGCCTCGACGCCTTAAAATCCCATTAAGGTCTCATGTGCCGAGATTAGGCCACCGGACTCCAATGCCATCTTTGAGTAATGGCACGGAAAGTCCCCTTTTCCGTTGCGCTACTTCGCGTGGCGCGCTCGCGTCGCTGCCTTCCGACTGATCCCGCAAAACCTGACTTTTCACCTTTCCCACGATTAAATGCCGAATTGAAAAAAGAAGATTTAACGCGCGAGAGACACTCGAGGCGGAGCAAACGGAGAGATTTGAAAATCGTGAAAGATAGTTTCTCGAAATGAGAAAAAAAAGAAAAAAAAAAAGGAAGAGGAAAGAAAAGAATTAATTTTTGTCCACAGAGTCCACAGAGACCGAATGAGATAGAAATTGAAGAACGAGACACGAAATTCCCAAAGTCGATGGCCACCGAGTATCGTTACGGCTCTTTCAAAATTTACCTCTGTTCGAGCCTCTCGCCGTTTGCCCTCTTAATTACGTTGCGCCACCCTCGTGCTGTAAACGCTTCGCGCTAAGCTATCAGTTTCCTAACCCCATGGACATTGAACGTAACCGCCGCGAACTTGCGTTTCCTAGGTTCTCGTGCAAAAGTGTGAACAGTTCCATGTCGCTTCGGAATCGGCACGATTACGACGTCTGGTGAAAAAAATTGAAATTCGTCCGCGGTTTTTAAATCCGGTGCTTCTCGCCGTGTTTGAAATTTCGGGCATAGAGGGGCAGGATAGAAAAGGCAGCGGTCAATGAAGCGGCGCGACAGGCGCGAAAGGGTTTTTAAGCCTGGCATCGAGGGACGAAGGGGACGCAGAGGTTGCGACGGTTAAAAACCGCCGCGGAGAAATCGTATTATCGGGTGGCGGCGTGGCACGCATGTGGACACATGCGGGATCGGGAACGGGAACGGGATCGCGATCGCGGACGTGCAGCGATAAAAACGATCGCGCGAGCGACTGCGCGGAATGCCCGCGCGCTGCCATCAGACAGGACGGACTCTCGGAGCGGAAAACTGAATCGACTGGACCGAAAATGAATAGCGGCAGTTTTGCAGCACATTTGCGAAATAAATGATGGTATCGGCGGTGCGTTTGTCACGGCAGGCGGTGGGATGTCGGTGTGCCGGCAGGCAGAGGAGAGGAGAGGAGAGGAGAGGAGAGCAGCGGAGGAAGCAGAGCAAGGGGTTCTCGCCGGTCGAGCTATTCGACGGCGAGAAGGGGGGGGGGTGGTGAATCCGACGCAGAGAGAGACACACATACAGAGAGAGAGAGAGAGAGAGAGAGAGAGAGGAGAGAGGGTCTGCTGGAGGGAAGGAGGCCACTGGGGTGGCGGAGAGGCTGGGAGGGTAGTGATGTACTGCCCGTGTCGATAATTATCGGTGGCTGATTAACCGGCCGCCGGTTCGCGCCCCATAACTCTCGACGTCCGATTATTTTGCCCCGTTTGCCATGCACCAATTCCTATATAACGTGTAGCCACGTCCTAGCCCGAGCCTTTACATTATCACCTGCGGTGCAATACTGTCGCGCACCTTTTTCCAAACTATTGCGGATTGCGGCGCGCCGCCGTTTCGCGGTTTCAAGATTATGCTCGTTCAAATAACAATAACGCACCGCTGTTGCCAACCACGCGACATCGTTCTTTCGTTTCGTTTCGTTTCGTTTCGTTTCGTTCATCCGCCTCTGCACGCGTTGGCCACTGTTATAACGGGTCTCTCTCTCCATGCGATTATTTTTATCGGCGTGTGCCCGCTTGCTTTGTTGGAAAATTGATTAATAATTTGCGCGATGGGACTGCGAGGATTCAACGAATCTTGTCATTTGTAGGAGGGTAAACAAAAATTTCCGTCACGGCGATCAATTTCGTCGAAACGACACTACCTTGCTCCATTCTGGAGATGTTTTCGGTCGGAAACGAAGAGACGACGTACGCGCGATCAAATCCAGCGTCGTTAGCGTCATTTCGAACGGGCGTATCTCCTGCCGAGAGAGGAGACGAGATGCCGGGGCTGTTTGAGGATGCAACGAGCGACACGGAGGTGATAATTAGAGGCTGCTGGAATCGTCGAATTGTCGCATCGTCGAGAGAATTCTCCGGGAGAATTTGCGGATAACGCAAGCCGCTTTCACAGATAGCAACGTGCCGGCTGCGTCGCCTTCGGCCTCGAGGCAGCCACGCGATCCCTGCCGCGTAACTTTTCTTTCTCTGCGACGAGTCGAAGCAACGGCTCGAACTGCGATTCGATCGGCCGACAAAGATAACCCGATCTACTCGCCGCGCGCCAAATACGCAAATGAAGATGTAGGACGCGATAGGTGTCTTTCCGCGCGTTACCAGTTTTTCACCGCTGGTCGTTGCGGCCATTGCCGCGCGCCGGGACGTTAACAAATAGTCCTGCACTTAGCGAAATGCCAATTTAAGGAAAAGAGCCGCGCACGAAATAAACGAACCGACAGTTTCCCTTTCTCGAGCGCGGCGTCACGCGTCCAACGTTCCTGGTCAACGCTGGAATCACCGGCCGCTAAAGTACAATATTCGTAGCAGAGAAATTTAAGTATGGCATGCGAGGAAAAGTTGACGATGCAACAAAGCTACACGCGAATATACGTCACTCGAGCGTCTAAAGATATATATATATATATATATATATGTAAGATTGCCACGAATGGAAAACTGTCAAATTGGCCATCTTTGGCGTAAACATGGCGAAACTGCGCAACATTATGGACAGTGAATAGGTAAAAATTTGTCTCTTTCACAAAGAGAAAATAAATGTCCTACCAAAGCAATTTTATTTTCTTCTCTTCTGTTTTTTCTTTTCCTTTTCTCTCTCTCTCTCTCTCTCTCTCTCTCTCTTTTTATCGGTAATTAAATCGCACGGCAAAGGTTGGCGAAACGGGAGTTTTTGCTTTATCGGTCGCGGTGTAAATATTGACGCGTTGGCAATTTGCAAACGCAGATCGTCGAATAATCGTCCGGGATAGTCTATACTTTACACGGGAGCCGCAACCTATGCTATTTGCGCACAATGCATTACGGGCGAAATATGCGGATAATACGAACCCACGGATACGGTTACGAATTCGTGGATAAAGCAATCGCGGAGAATTACAATAAATCCGCAGTTAATGTATACCGCCGGGCGTTAGTTATTACGAGTTGGCCGAAGCGCACCCTATTTACGCTTGCACCCAGCGTGATTCATAATGCGCGAGGAGATAATGAGCAATTTGTAATATATCCGAATGTAATTCGCAACTAGCCGGGATTCGCGCGGCGTTCCCGTTCAATTTAATGCCGTATTTCACTCGCCTCGTCTGACGAAAATTTATTAATTCGCTCGCCACCGCCCGCATTTTGTCGCGAGAATCTGTAGGAAAAAAAAAAAACAAAAAAATTTACCCGTGAAAACGACTTTTCCTCGCTACCTCCGTCGACCGGCAGAAGCAAAAGTCACGAATTGCATCTCGTGAACAAATTGATCAAAGTTTGCCACCCGGTGCGTGGAAACGAATTTACATCGTACGTACTGTCCGCGTAATACTCCGAAATCTCGACGATAACCAAACTTTGCCGACTACGTTACGTTACGTAACGTACTGATCACTCGTAAGAAAAGGTCAAAGATCACTCGTTGATTCGCGAGAGCAACAATTGCTCGAAAGTGCCAACTTTTCCTCCGCCTTTCTTCCTTCCTTCCTTCCTTCCTCCCTCCGTGTTCCTTTTACTTTCGTCCCGCGCACCGCGGGGGAAAGTCATTGTTTTTCTCCACACAGGACGACACACAGCGGAGCTCGTCGTCCCTTCGTCGGCCGCGATGGTTTACTGCTTCATTAGGTGGGTAACTTTTTTAGGGGTTTTTAAAAAGCGTGAGAGTTTATGTCTGTTTGCCGGGAGTTTTAAAAACAGTTTCGCCGAGCCCTCTCGCACCCTCTTCCCCCTCCCTGTGGACGTAGCAGCCAACACCGCCGTGCGTCTCTGTGTTACGCTCGCCGAGGAAATGAAACTTTCCACGGTAAATTTGAGCAGAAACGACACCGACGCTTAACGTTTCGTCGTTCCAACCGTCTCGTTCTCTCGACGTTGTTTCAATTAACCGCCGATTAACGGAAAGAGACGCCGGCCGGGCTGTAATCAAATGTTTTAGCCAGTTTGTCGTCTGGCACACGCCTGACGGAGGACGGTCAGCGTCCGCGAATGCAAATGAAATTTTCACGCCATCGTTTCATAATCACGCGACTACGTTACGCGTGCCGCTGTTTATTAATTCGCGGCAGGTTCATTTCGTACCGCGCCGTACTCGCGGGTATTATTTTATCGCGCGTTAAACAGAGGGACGAACAATGACGGATGAAAAAAACGGTCGCGAGACGCGATTTATCCGATTCGACGAGCGACGATTGATTAATTCGCGATCGCAACAGCAATTACCTTGCCGAGTCTGAAGCTGAATCTGAAATTGAACCAACGAGGAGGAAGCACCAGCGATGGAAATTATAGACGGAATCGATTAACGCGGTCGCTTTGGGCGGCGATAATTTTTCAGTTTTCCCTCGCGCAAAGTCCCCGGTACGCGGCGATAGCCACGAGGAGAAACGATCGGGCAAAAAGTGAGAGGATGAGGAGGCGTGAGGGGGGGGATGAAGCAAAAGGCGCTAAAATTCTCAATTACATTAACCGGATTCCGGTCGGCCACTGCCGTGTCACGCCACTTGGAAGGGGGTTAGTTAAGAGAACCGCTATTGGATTAGCGAGGGCCCCCCCCCCCAACTCGCTCGGTTTACCTCCTCGAGTCCGCGTATCTGTACCTTCGTCGTTTGCACGTCGTACAAATCCCTTAAGCGAGGCTGCAATAAAGCACGGTTTATCGTTCGCCAAATGCAGCTACGTGTGAACCGCTTTGAAACGCTCCGCTTCCAAAGATAAACTGGATGTTTGCTCGCGTGCCACGAAATACCAGAGGCATCCCCGCCTCCCTCACGACGCGTCCTTCTTCCAAAATATCGCTCGGTCCAACAGATCGGCCGGCGAAGAAAAAGAAAAAAGAGAAAAAACGAGAAGATCTTTTTTTTTACATTGCGTCGCGGTTATTTCTTCTCGAGACACTGACTTTCACTCTCGAGACCCCTCGTCGCCTGTTTTACGCGATTTGATCAATCGTTCAAAATGTGGAATCTTACAGACGAGAGATTGACAATAAACGCTCCCGATACGATAGTCGCAAACAGAACGCGCTAGAATTTTTGCTACCATAAACTTACTGTCCTCGACTTTAAATATTTAAATACAAATCGATAAATTCCTTCGTACCGGCGAGAAATTCATCGTCCGCGTGATTCCACGTATTTCAAAAGATTATGCGTGCATATCTTTGAGTACATTGCGACTATTTGATAATAAATAAAACGTAAAAATGGCAGCTGGGCGTCAACATTCATCCACGCGCGTGCCGAGCGCAGATAATTAGCAGAGAAATAGTTGTTGCGTCGAACAAACTATAATGGAACAATCGTAAACAGTTGCAAATATGCTTGCAATTGTCAGGCACACATTTGCTTCCTTTTATATAGAAATTTTATGCAGACACATTTTGTGTACGTGGTTTTGAGGGAAACTAGACGAGGTAACGGCACGGTCGCTGTCCGACGGCTTGCCATCACGCAATGGCGAGTTATTCACGCTTCGTTTCCAGCCCCTTTCCAACGAATTTTAGGATTAGGCGAAATTCTTTTCAAACGAGGACGTTGACAATTTTGCAACGGCTAAGAAACAGTACCTATACGATCTTTGGCAACTCGTTTTACTGTTTAATTTCTGCGGCTACGTACCATTCGAGCAGATCAAGCATCTATTCGTCAACGATTAACTACGTTACTCGCCGATACGAGAGACGCAGAAAATGTGAAAATCGACTTGGGTATGGGTATTTACGGGTACACCGACGTTTCAAAAAACACGTAACGTTTCAATAGACAGATATTAACAGATTTAGGTGAAACGTCCTGTACCAATGACATTCTTTCCTCGTCGATTTAATCCACGTTCGATCTCGATGTAAGTTACAAGTACGTGTTTGCAAGAGGGATTGCGAATAGTTTTAGTCTCGTATCTACCTTTTCGAAAAGTGTGCAATTTAAAGGAGTAAATAGAGAGAGAGAGAGAGAGAGAGAAAGTTTACTTACGTTCCGTTGTCGGCAAGCGCGGGCTGTGGCCAGGCACGTGGCACGGGTTCTTCCTTGAGTATTTGCCTCATGTCCTGAGGCGCGAAAACGAGAGGCGCCCGCGGGTGGTGATGAGGCGGCGGCGGTGGTGGAGCTACACTCGCCCCGTACAGCTTACGTCCCCAGTGGCCTTCGAGTTCGACGGGGCTCCCGCCGCCGGTGGTGGCCCCCGTGCCACCCCCTGCGCCCAGTCCGAGCCATGGCGACCCCCCAGCACCCACGATCGTGGAGCTGGGCAGGAGACCGCTCCACTCGTCGGACCGCGTCGTGAGGCCGTACGGACTCTCCTGGGGCAACAGGCTTTCTCCTTCTCGTTGCCACCCTTCGCGAGAACCTTCTTCGCGGCTGATCGAGAGAGACCGTAACCTCTCGGTCAGAACGCTCCTCTCCACCGCCACGATTCTTCACGGGAGACCATCAATCGAGTCCTCTGACCTCGATTCCTCGTCGCCGGTTGCTCATCAGCGTCAATTTGTCCGCACCATCGGATTCGATCGCCAGCGTGTCGGCGCACACGCGTGTCCCTCTCTTCGATTCTAGATCATCAGAATCAATGTTTTCTTTCCTTCTTTCCCTCTTTCTTTTCGCTTCTTTTCTCCTCTTCTTCTTACTTTTCCGCCTTCTCCCCTCTCTACGATATCAGTTTCACACACCACTTACTCGCTGACTTTCCTCTCGGCAACAGTGTCACAACAAGTCTCAGTTTTCGCTGGTTTTCGACGCTTCTCACTAAACTTCCTCACTCTCCGTAGTCACTCGGTGCACGCGTCGGCACGGTCTCGTTGGTAAATGAGAGAGAGAGAGAGAGAGAGAGAGAAAAAAGAAAGGAAGAGTCGATAAAGATCGGCGGGAATCTTGTCTCGGGTCCAGGTCCCCAAGCGAGTGTACCCTTGGCTCGCGCGGCTCCTTCGAGATCCAGGGAACGATCCACCTGGGATGATGCGATCGAGGCTCGATACGTAGCGAGGCGTCGAGTGGAGCAGCGGGCTGGTAATCTGAGTAGCTGAGGGCGACGCGCGACGATAGCGCGGTGCGTATATCGTCGACACGAAAGTGTCCTGGTAGGGTGTCCCGTGACCAGAAGAGAGGTCCTTCGAGGTCCCCAGCCGCGCGTTGCTTCCCGTTACGGCGCCGCTTGTCGAATGTGTCAGGGCCGGCTCGAGCGGCGTGCCAGCGGGTCCCAACGGGGACGGGCCACCACGGGCACTCGGTGGGTGTGGCTGCCACGGACTCGGCGCAACGACCAGCCTGACAACCTTGCCTTGCCCATTCTCCGTTTTCATCCAATCCACCGTCTCTTCGTCCACCAATCGCCACCGGCGTCCTTCCACTATACCGACGCCCATACGCGATTTCAAAGACGGTGGCGCCTCAACGGCGACGCCACGAGGCTGTTATTCCGGCGCGTGCCGTCTCAGCTTCAGGGCCGATCGTTCTGTTTCTCCTCCGTCCGATGACGAAACCACGTTGTCCACCACTTTTCTACTTTCTTCTTACTTTCCGAAACTCGATTATTACTACCCGTTGCTTCCACTCGCGTTTCACGCCGATTGTTTATTTATTACATACCGAGACACCAGAACAACTATACCACCTCGCGCGTAATCAACTTTTCCTACAGATTCTCGTTCAGATTCTCACAGGTTCCTCAAACGCTGTTGCGTCAACGGCGACGCCACTGCCCGACGCGTCACGTGGCTTTCAACTTTTTAGCGCCAATTAGATCGCGCGACGTGCCTACTCTCGCGTCGCGTCATTATCACTGTCAATCGAGTGTTTTTTCCACTCTCTAGCTCTGAGTACTAGTTTGCAGTATTTATATCTTATTGCGGTTTTTTCTTTTGTTTAGATCTACCTTACACATCTATTACAATCGCGACATCTCGTATCGGTTAAGTGTACAACTAAGTATGTGATATGCGTGTATGTGTATGTATTATTTGTATAAGCAGCTCGAACGTACAGTCAACGTTCATCTTTGTAATAAGAGTCCGCTGAGTAAAATTGTTGTTTCTAAGAAAATTCCAAAGTGATTATCACCTCATTAATTATTACAAAGCCGCACTGCTCTACGCGCTCCAACATGTTTTACAAAACCAGGGCTCAGAAGCATCGCGTAGATCGAAAGTTCGCAAACTTGTTTTATTTGTTGATAGCATCGATGCTTAAATTTTTTTTTTTTTTTTTTTTTTTTTGGTGAGTTACTGCAAAGCAATTAAACGATTTGCCTTTTCGAGCGTGACTGGCTGATCAAGCCAAACGGACAATCGCGCGTTAGAAACATCTATTGAGCAAGTGAGGAAACATTTATTCTCAAAATTAGAAACGACGTAATCCTCTGTTAGAAACAGCTTAATTCCAATAGCTCCGGTTTCACGAAGTTCCTTTCACGTTCAATTATCAATCTCGGATCCAGTTGGACAAGACGTTCACAGTCTAGCGCTGTAACATTAAACGCAAAACCGAGTACTCGGTGAACGAGTCGTTGTTGCAACGACGTTACACCGTGTTATCATCAATCGACGATGCCACTAAAGGTGTCAGTTTCAGCGTTGGGCAATGATCGTCGCTGTCATCGTGCCATCTATCAAGAAACATACGTTTAAAGGTTCGTTTGTCCCTTTCTTTCGCGTAAGAAATACGCGGATTCCGCAATGGCCGATCATCGTAGCATCAGGCCCTTTCGTCGAATCGTGTCGGATCTTTCTTGCGCAGCGCTGACACCGCGTCGAGCCTCGAAATTTACGAGCCGTGGACGCGCGTGAAAACAGAATGCCGAGGATACCGTGGTTTCCGCTCGCTTTTCTATCCGTGGCAGAAACATTTCGCTGTCGGACGAGTCCAGATCGAACTTTTGCCCAAATTTGGCGTTCTTCTCGGGTTCTTTGGTCCGTCGCGCGATTTAGATGGTTCGCCGGTCGATCGTGCGCCTACTTGGAAAATTCCGATCGACCCGCTCCGGGTTGAAAACGTTGAAAAGAAGAAAGCATATAATCGGCCGTGTAGGCCGAGAAGAAAATCGCCGCAATGACCGATGGACGTCGTGGACGGAGTATTTGCAAGTTGGTATGCTGAAATAGAGGCGGATGGCGGAGCGAGCAGCCGCACGCGGTGTCCTTTCCGGGAGAGACGTCGACGTCTGGCAAGGAAGCTATCTTGACGTGCAGACATTTAACGGCAGGTGCGTCACGTACCGCGAAGAAACACCTCACTCTCTGATGCTGGACGCTGCCTCCAACTCGCGCCTAGCCTGCCCCAGTTTTTACCGAGGCGTAATCAAGTACGGGGAAATCCGTGGCCTCTCCCTCAGGAGACCACCGCGAGCTTCGCCCAGCAACTGGTCTACCTGATCATCGTCTTGTCGGGCCTGGCGTTCTCGGTAATTTTCTACACCTGGTTATCACTTGTCTTCGAAGGAATAACCGTTCAAAGAAGATGTTGCTCACGTCTCACGAGCCTGTGTCCAACACATTCGCCAAGATGTTCGTTCCAGATCTCGTTAATTGCCGAGAAAAATCCTCCGCTGTTGTTTGCAAGCGCGCCGATTGTTCCGTCCTCGAGTTCGTTGCGCGTGAGAGCGATCCTCTGTCTCAATCTCGCGATTTTTGAATTTCAGTGGAATTTCAGTAGTTATCGGAATCGTGGAACGTAGCTTTTAAATTGACGGGAGTGCCACGTAAATTCTCGTTCTCTTTGCTCGACAGAAATGTAATTAAGTGGAATTTGTTTGAATAAGTTTGCGCGTTGGAGGGGGACCGATTCCGGGTAAATCGAGAATTTAAGAGGGAAACAAGGAAGCCGTGGGTCCACGAGGTTTCTCAATAGCTTCTCGCCCTCTTCGTCTCCGGAACCTATTACTTTTAAATTCCTTCTCGAGAAGATTCATGCTTGAGAGTCACTGTTTCGAGAGCGCGGGGTCTATCAAGCAAAGATAATGCGTTCTGCGTCGGGTAATTTGACTTTCTTCCTTCTCCTCCACCGCGATTCTTTCGCATTCGCGAACGTGCGTCAACAAAGCATCGGCGTTGGCACGTTCCAAACAAAAGATCCTTAATACTTTCACGGCGGATGAATTTGGTTGGATAAGAAACACACATAAATCGTTATAGTTTAAATGATAATTAAAACAAGTAGATTTGTACAATCGTGTTTATCTCCAAATGGAAATTAATACGAATTTTGACAAAAATATCGTCGTGTTTTTGTAAGGCACTTGCAAAAAAAAAAAAAAAAAACGAAAGTCGGAAAGTATTGATACTGATTATGTCAAAATAATAAAATTACAAAACTACTCTAACTACTCTAGTTCTAACAAATAATACACACACATTTCTTACAAAGGTAACTCTCAATTTCAAATATCCCGCCGGAGAGGAGTGTTACATAAATAAATCTACGAGCTTACATAAATAATTCTCGAGAAACAAATCGACGTAAATAATCGATCGAGTGGTTGTAGACATGTCAATTGTAAGATATAAATCTACGTCACGTGGTAGGATAATGAGGTTTAACGAAGATCTGCTGGCGTTCGAAATGTGCGCGTGCCAAACCGGTTTCACTCTCTTCTCTTTTTTCCTTTTTTCTTTCCTTTTCTTTTTTTTTTTTGTCCTAAAGTTCGTCTCTCTTTCAGAGTCGTGATTCATGGGATCCTTCTCGGCTGCCCAACGGCCTGTAACATTGCCATCTTACGGCAACGACGCGAGCAGTCTAGAGTACGAGAGCCCATTTAGAAGTGGAGCTGCCACTTTTTGCTTCTCGACTCTCTGATACATGCAAAAACGAAAAAAAAAAAAAAAGAAATAGCCACTTGACTCGCTGGCGAATAATTTTGATATCTACCATCGTGCCATCCCGTTTGGCCGTTCGATTAAATCTACAAAATATCTACTTCATTCCGCGAGCAAGCAACACGTTGCCTTTGCAAATCGTTTCATACAAATCGTTGCGTCTACTCCGATCGGAATCTGCGTTTTCAACTTGTAGATTATCGTTTCCATTCAATTATTCGTTATTTCTGTTTCTCTTCGTTTACGATCGTACGACTGATTTTTCTTTTTTTTTTTTTTTTTTTATATCGCAGCGATGGATACAACGTGCACGCACGAGTTCCTTAAAACCACTCGGATGAGCAAATCCGCGAGCAAACGGTGTCAACGCGGCTAAACGTCTCAATGATGTCAAATGAACATCACCGCGCTGACCAAATCCAATTACAAATCAGTGGGGTTGGCCTATCACGCATTACTATGGCTTGCTTTTCCGAGTCCACCCTAACGTCGCCTAACGTCCAACCGCTCTGAGCCTATTACCGTGCTACGATAATATTTCGATTCTGGTTTCCGTGTTTGTTCTACCGTACGCAGAACTTGGGCCCCGGCATATGTCGAGTTGAACGCAAGAGTGTTCGATCTTCTTTGTCACTCTCTCGCCACGGTTGTGGAAGATGTCGTAACCTTCGATTTGTACTGAAATGACGAGTCGACTCAATGGTTCGAAAGAAGCAAAAACTTTGAGACTCTCAGTCAACAGACGTAAAGTCGGGAATCGCTTTAGTTTGCAAGCAAAATTATTTCACAATTTCCGAGTATTTTAAAGCATGTTCGACGAGTAATCGAAAAAGGGAGTATCGAGAAAGTTATCAAAAATCCATGTCTTTCCGCTGTAATCGACGAGGACGATAATGCGTGCACTTGTCCTCGCGTATCTGGTGACGGTGCGAATTTTGCGTGCGACATCCGGGGTTGGTTGGATTCTTTGAAAGCCAGCAGAGGCGTGTCCTACCAGCGAACCGCATTTGCCCCCGCTGTAATGCCATACATAGGTGAACCCTTGGCTGCGTTTCGCTGGTATAACCAGCCAAGGCAACGGGGGTCCCTGCCAAAGATGCCCCGACATATGTGACGGTTATGTGGGGTGGCAGCCCTTGGGCTCACGAATTCGGAACATGTGCGTGCAGAACAGAACTGTCCTGAATTCTATGACGGAGTTTGTTTGCAGTCACATGCGCGGATCGTGAAGTGGCTGCGTAATTATTCTTGTCTTGGCCGAGGGCCATCAAGAATGTCACTCGACCGGCCATCACTTGGAAATCTCGTTCGCAAGCGGCCACGTTTGTCAGCTGATTTTCGAGCACCGGTGACAACGATTTACAATCATCTTTCGATTTCATCGAGCTCGTTCTAACAGCCTCTCATTTCTCGTGTCAGAATCAATTTCGATCGATCCAGCTATCAATAGGAATCTGATTGTTGTCACTTTATCAGTTAAAATTGTACTCATCGTGTCTTGGCGCGACTTGTGTAACAATACTAGCGTCGCAATTTCGTGACATCCAACGGATGATTTCGTCCAAATCAGTCGAGTCGAGATTAATGAAATAAACTGCTCGTGACGATCGTTCTGTACTTGAAACTCTACTGTACTGTGGAGTACGCGTACAAATGAAAAAAAAAAAAAAAAAAAAAGAAAAAAATGGAACGAAATAATAAAGAGAAGGCGATAATGGCACGTAATAGGTAGCGGTCTGGTTGAAAGTTCAGCATTTGGTATGACAATACAGCTGATCAGCGCATCGGTGCACGATTATAATGATAATACCGGCCTCTGTTCCGGAAAGGGGGAGAACGCGGGGGCGCGCAATGCCCCCTAAGGGGTGCTCAAGTTTTTCGGCCAAAGTTTTTGCTACGCAGATGCGCCTCCGGACGGGACCATTTATTAGCACGCCTATCCTCCCTCTATGCTCCCATTCAAAAGGTCTGGACAACAGGTTGCCGCGTCAACGTCATTAGCCATTGCGTTTTTGCTCCTAACCTTTCGGGGCTTTATCTCTCCGCTGATAACAACAACCCACAAACTTTCCGGTTAATCCGTCCTCCCTTGGAAAATAATTCGTCTATTTCTCTGGTATTTTTAACATTTACAGTTATCATTGACTCGCGATCGTGGATATCACAGCTGCAACGGCAGTTTTTCCAAACGCAAGATAAAATAGAAAGTTGTTTTTAATCGGCGAATATTGATTTAAACGGCTGTGTTTGCATTATTAATGCCGAGCATTTAATTATAATCGGATAACGCATTTGTTGTATCATTTATGCAAGCTATTTACATTAACAAGCAACGCAACGTAGTGTACCGTATGTTCCATATATAATAGAATACTTTTGTACGAAAATAAATTTATGTAACGTTCGCGATACATGGCCCTTTAGACATTGATTAACAATTAGGTACCTTGTACGACCAAATTTCACTCGTATATACTGTGCAAGTACAGATTCGTCTCTTACAATTTGGCACGAGGGATTGTTTAAAAAGTTTAAAGACTGAGACAAGAACTACCGTAATATTGTTTCGGCGAACAGAAAAAGAGAAAGGAAGAGGAAATAAATTCGCGACTGATCGGTTGTCCGAAAATGCAGGAACATTTCTTCATACATTTTGTCGTAGTTCGGGAGAGCACTTCATGATTTATTCTGCACAGATCGACGGACGTAGAGCCGCAACCCCGTAAGTAAACCCCTCCTGCCAGACTCGAGGACGCGTCTGTTTCCATAAAGCAAATTATTTTTATATCCAGGGATCTACGTTTCCGTGAATTAGTGATAAGCTTGCCACGGTCACTAGATACGTTGCTGACCATTCCGCGGTCCCGTATGACACGTGTGCGCATACACGTACGCACACGTACGAGCGGATCGAAACCAGATAGAACCGCAGTTGCCATTTTTATCATTTCCTTCCCGATACCCATAATGCGAGAGATTTCTTTCACTTCTCCCCCTCACGACCAGATCTCGTTTGTCATCTTCGTTGAACGCGTTCTCGTCCGAAAGAAAGATTTACGAGAGACGAGATCCGCGAACGATCGAAATCCGCGAGAGTTACAACACCGTGAGATTGTCTCACCTGCGCTGTGAACAGCTCTGTGAAACGACGAGAGATGCGTATTTCGCTGGATAGCAATCGACATCGCCGCTAAGCACTGCGAATTACCGCTGACCGTGTATATCGCCGATTTCATCGGACGGCGGCCAAAGGGGTGTGGAGGCGGTGGTCGTGCGGCGAGTCGTTAGCCGATCGTTTTGGGGATGAACGCGGGGAATTCGGCCAGTTAGCCAAAGTGTAACGATGCATCCAGGTCGAGAAATCGTTCCGGAGAGAGGTGATACGGTGTTACGGGGGATGGAGAATGCGCCGGTCGAAGATAGGACACCCACGAGGGCCGTAGGGACACGCTCCGGCTTCTCCACCCACAGCCAGAAGATTACCGAAAGTGTAACTTACTCCGTGCAGTTAGCGTTTGACGCGCTGCTCCGCTGTTTTCTCTAATCTGCGCGCCTGTCACGTTGAAAACATTGTCCCGGCGAAAAGAAGAAACAATTTCCGGGCTAAATACACGCGCGTCCTACTACATCCCGTGGCACAGTAGTTGGTGGAAGTTGTCGAACGAATTCTCATTCATCAGAATGAAAGACTGTCAAGTTTTGAAAAATTGTGTTGGAGCTTCTGCCAGAAATTTCGTTTTCCCCTCTTCCTTTCTTCCGTCTGAAGAACGACCTTCCGTCCGAAATTCTGGCCGAGGGTCTAACGGAATTAACCGGTGCCCTTTTGCTACGGAATATCGACAGCTAATTCATAGGTGATACTCGCGTGCCAACGTACGGCTCATCAAGTTTTCACGATCGTGCGTTCGTATACCTGCACCTGTACTTTCCCCTGTGGGGGAAAAGTTGGCGAAAGGCACGAGACAGGTATCGCCAAATACGCGTAAGCCACGCACGACGTTAAATGAAGAGGAAGAAGAAGAAGAAGAAGAAGAAGAAGAAGAAGAGGGAAGGACGAAACACAAAACGGTGAAAAAGAGAAATGGACGAGAAGAGAAGAGAAGAGAAGGGTAGGAGAGGAGGGCGGAGGGATAAGGGGAAGGTTTCCAACGCTGTCGACGGGACGTGTATTCGCTGGATTGCGGCCTCGTTCGAGAATTCTCATGGGAAGACGCCATCTTGTTCTCCTATGTAGGTATCCACTGCCCGCCAACCCGATGTCCTGCCACCCCTTTGCATAAACTTACGGACGGACGATGACGTCAGGCAACAAAGGCGTTCAAGTCTTGTTGGAATATCGATTTGGTATTTGTCTCGTCGTGACGAAACTCCGGACACGGAAATATTGGGAAATTCTCGCCGTCTTTGTTAACTTTGTTCGCCGACGAATAAAAATCAACGCCTCTCTTCAAGTAAACCGTAGACGCGGAAGACGCGTTCTCGACCCACTGTCAGTCCATCTATCGATCATCGATTCACCGATGTTTAACACGAGATCGCGCACAAAAGGGGCGATTTTCGCCATTTCGTCGAAATTCGGTACGAAATCTTCGAAAGTGATGATGGCACGACACACACACACGCACACACACATTCACACGCGTACACGCGTAATTAGATATCAAAACGCGACGATGATTGTAGAATAGCAAACGAGCGAAATCATCATCATCATCATCGGCGATGAGTCTAGACGTTCGTTTATGGCACCATCGGGAAAAATAGCAACGATAAGTGCCAGTTCGTATAATGTACGAATACGCTATTTTATTTATTAAATGGGCCATGCGAAAAGGTTCTTTCGGATCGCTATGCCGGCCGGCATACACATTTTATCGGCTTTAATTGGACGCCACCGCATATTCCCGGTTAATTAATACGAAAAATTGCCAATGTTAATATCGCATGCATTACCTATTTGAAACGGTCTGTTGCATCGACGCACAGACCGATGCACCGCGAAGGGTCACCTGAACGGCAGTTCATACAGAGAGGGTGATATCAACGTATTTTGTTGTAATTATCGAACAGTCACTCGCGGTAAACGTTCCGCGACTCTCATCCGCGGAATTTACCATTGTCTCGAGTTACGCGCGTGCGAGTTGTGTGCCACTTCGAGCAAGCTTTCGCTGACAAGTGCTCGAATCCGAATTTCGAGTCGAGTCTCGCACGCCCGAATAATTATCGATCGGTATCGACGCGACGAAATTCCGACAAATCTGCCAGAGAGTAGCGCGTAGGGGTCGCGTATTTCTTTTTCGGGAGGGAAAGCATTCGAAAACTATCGGCGAGTTTTAACGGTCGGTTGGCAGTTGTGTCGAATCGACAGCGTCGAGCCGATTAAACTGCGCAAAATCACTTCTTCCATTTGAGAACCCCACCGAGGCCGGGCAAATAACGAATTGAAAATCAATGGTATTACGAGATTATGCGTTTATTGGTAGAGAGCTAGTAGAGTTACCGATGCCCAGAGCAGTAATATCAAGTAATTGCGTAAACGCACCCGGATCCCTCTGCGTGCCTCTCCTCTCCCACTGCGCCCCTGACGGAACCCGCGAACGTGATCACCCATCCGTGGAGTTTCGCGCATTCGTGCGACCGTTCGCGATGTTTAAAATAATTATCATCGTTCGTGTTTCGCGTCTTTCTCATTTTTTTTTCATTTTCTTTTTTTTTTTTTTGCTCTTCGCTTTCCTTTTCTCTCCCTTCTCCAACTCGAATCGGCTGCTGATCGTTGCTCGCCCCTTTTATTGCTTATCGATTTTGGAAACGCAAACGCTACGTCGGCCACGTTCGCGCAAAAGAACGCAAACTGCTTGCCGAAATTGAACGTTAACGTCGCCGGGATCGTAGATGTTCATGCACGTACGAGGGAATCGCGTACAGTTTTAATCGCGGGAGCTGCACGCTGCTGCAGTCGAGTCCGCGAGCGACCGTTCTCGAACGCGTGACGCTGTTTGCGTTAAGGAACGACGTAAACGTTGGACACGGCGGTGCAATATGTTGGTCGGCTCCCAGTGGCAATCAAAGGGAAAGGACGGAAGCTTCCAACGAAAGGAGCACGCGCCGCGTTCAGGGTCTTGTGTCCGACGACACACGTTCCTCGCAATATCAGCCACCGGCGGGATGTGTGTATTTCGCACATTAACCGTGTTTACACAGGTCTGATTCTGGGCCCCGTTCGCGACACATTGCGTGCAATATCCCACTGTTTGTTCCACGGCTCGGTTAATTTGGACACCCTGTTTCCTTGTTTTCTCTGTAAATTCGCTATTACGCGTAGCTAGCCGCGCGGAGAATAGATCGCCTCGAAGAGAGAAGCTTCGAAATTTCGCCCGAAATTTTCCCGAAACTTATTTACCTGTTTCCCCGTTTGTTTGCCCGCGCGCGGACGGCTTGCCCCGAGAATTACCGTATCGGTGATGCCGCAAACACGTTGAGAAGCTCATTACGCGCATCGACGAAACACCGACAACGACGCAATCTCGCCGGCCGCGCAATTACAACGCGGCGAAATAAGGAGGAGAGACGGAGCTCCGCGACAGGAGGGTTGGCAAGAGCGAGGAGACGACGAAGGGAAGCGAAAGGTGGCGCGGCGGTAATTCCGTCACGCCGTAAAGGTTGCTTTTTATCGTTCGCGTGATCCTGTACGCCCATCCAACGAGATCCAACGAGGTCCGGCGTCAGACGCCCAGGCATTCCGCGTTTCCTCTCGTATTCCTCGTATCTCGCTTGCGCTCGTTTCACACGTGCCGCTTGATTGTTCAAGTTTTATTATCACTCGTTGGTCCCCGACTACTCGTTCATCCGGTACATAACCCACCTCGCCCGTGGTCACGGAAACGATCCACCGCCGATCATCGCCGTGCCCGCGGACGGGAGAAATAAAAGTGGGAGTCGATGGTTTCCAGACGCGGTGTCGCGTCGACGCTTGCCCACGCTTTTACCAGATCGTCGATCATATCGAACGTTGAATGTTTCATCGCTGTTGAGATTCTTCAGTTGAGGTCTGAGATGGAGGCTTCCCGAAACGCCTGGGGATCGTCCCGCGTCAAAGCCTTCCCTTAAACCCTTTCACGCTCTTCTACGCCTTTGAAATCCTCTTTGTTCGCAATTAACGTCTTTTCTTCCCTGCGAGCAGAGTGGCTCAATTCGAAACGTCCTTGCCGAGTCTTGGCAAGTCACGGTCGACGAGAGAAGAAGAAGTGCTCGTGCGTTTGTTCGCGTTGATCGCGGAATCGAGGATCGAGGACGAACGAAAATGATCCATCGGTGCGGGTGCATAATTAAATCGAATCGTTTCGCGTGCAGCGAGCGAAAAGTAAAAACAAGAAAAAAAGAAAAAAAAAAAATAGCCGGGGCGCCAACGCGTTCGCGTTATTTTTTCCACTGGGGAGAATGGGCGTTGTTTAAACGTTCTCGTCAATATTTGACGGCGAAAAGCCGAGCGGCGTGTGTATAAATTATTGGGAAAGAAGGAACGGCACACGCGGACGGTAGAAAAACGAGGGTGGCCGAGCCGAGTGGCCGATGGTGGCGGCGCGTCGCCAGCAAATGGAATTAGCGGGCAGTTTAGTTGGGCCGAGTCGCGAAATAGAGGTTGCATTTTTACGGTCGTATTAATACGGTTGGAAACATACTATGATCGGGCTTGTAATGCAGCCCTGGGGGCCCGTGTGATATGATACATTTGCTTTGCATACAGGATAGCGAGAGGCGGTGCCCGGAAGAGGAGAGAAGCGGCGCTCGGTTCGAACAGCGCCGCTCGACGAGAGAAATGACGCGCTGGAGAGAGAAAGAGAGCGCGAAAGTGTGCGCCCCGGTACGAACGTGTTTGCATTTCATAACAAGTTACGAACACCAGAGCAGCAACCCCCGGCTCAACCGAATTCGACGGCCGGGTGGTATCGATACGCTGTTTGCTTGTATCTATTCGAGCGATGCGCGACCAATTATGCCTGTTTATTGCGAAACGCTCAGTTCGTTCGCACCTTGGCTACGAATTTACGCTGGCAAATGCGTTGTGCGTATTTCGAGAAAAATTCGTCAATCGTTCGTCAAATCTTCCTCTCCGTTTCCTTTGGATGTCCTTTCCACTCTTTCCCTTTAACGTTTACTACCGGTGTCCCCTGGAAACGATTCGACATCGATCGTTCCATCTATATGCTTTAATTTTTAATTTCTCACCGCTTAATTATAATTTTTCAACGTTTCGTTGTTTCCTTTGGATCTTTTTTTCTTTTTTTTCCTCCAGGTGAATTCCTCTTGTTAATTTTATTGAGAAAGTACGACGATTTAACCACTCGCGCTGGCAACTGATTGCGGACCATAACGAGTGACCAAACCGTATACAATAATTCGTCCATTTCCTTTTGAACTCGTTGGTATGATATCACTACCACTGGATAGAAATGATTGAGAAGTAATAAATTTATGACTTGTTTCGTCTGGATTATATTTAAATATACTTAAAACTGCGGAAATGTTGCAATTTTGGAACAAAAAATTCTCGACGTGCGTAGCGAGAGGTTAACCACTCGCGCTGGCAACTGATTGCGGACCATAACGAGTGACCAAACCGTATACAATAATTCGTCCATTTCCTTTTGAACTCGTTGGTATGATATCACTACCACTGGATAGAAATGATTGAGAAGTAATAAATTTATGACTTGTTTTGCCTGGATTATATTTAAATATACTTAAAACTGCGGAAATATTGCAATTTTGGGATAAAAAAAATTCTCAACGTGCGTGACACGTTATTCCAGCGCAAGAGGTTAACCAGTTGCGTTGGATTGCGGACCATAACGAGCGACCAAACCGTATACAACAACTCGTCGCTTTCTTTTTCAACTCGTCGGTATGACATCACTGGATAAAAATTATTGACAAGCAATAAATTTATTATTTGTTTTACTTAAACATACTTAAAACTGAGGAAATATTGCAATTTTGGGACAAAAAAAAAATTTTCAACGTGCGTGACACGTCATTCCAGCGCAAGAGGTTTAAGCTCTGAAGAAAAGTGGCGAGTGACATCTGCGGGTAGCCACTCGTCTCGTTCGATCAGACTACGGACGGAGAGGACGTATGGCCGAGGACGTGTTTTCAAACAAACGATTATACCACGCGTGGCACCGACCGATTTTGAAAATTGTTCACTGAACATTTCTTCCAGCAGGTAGGCACTTCGGAGCACGCGGGGCATTGAATCGGAGGGTGGCAGTCGATGGCGGCCGATCGAGTTGTCCAGGACAATGGTACTTGTTACGAAGGCAACGAGATGTCACCGACCGTGAATTAGCGCTGTGGTTGAGGTCGAGCTGGGGTCCCAGCGTGGAGCAAGGGCTCCCCGAAAGGGGTGACACGCGATCAAAACGAGAGAGGAGGAATTCTTTTCTCTCTTCTTGCGTGTTCGCATCGTGCAGATGCTCTTTACCGAAACACATGGTACGTCGTGGCAGCCCACTCAAGGTTCCTGCCTCGACCAACTCAAGATTTATATCCCATCAAAAACTGACGTCGCAAATAGTACCTACTACGTATGTATGTACGTATCCACACCGCACATGGATATATGTACAGGGTGGAAAGAAATGTTTGTCCGTGGCTATCGCAGATGAAGTCTACACCTTCGATTTGCCGTAAAATTGAATTTCAAGGTCAAAGAAATTTTTTTTTCTTGCATTTTTCCTTGCGTCGTACTCGTCGCGAAGATGAAACTTTTTCCAAGGAACCTACTATACGGTTCTCTTGGCAAAAATGTTCGTCTTCATCTGCGTCCTAACAGCGACTTTATGGTTTCACTGATATTTCACTTATCACAGTTGCAGCATCAGCAGTGCGAGTCTAAATAATCATGTGACAAAATTAACTGTTAACATTACTCGAAATGTGAACATTGCGTAACATGGACAGCCACGCAACCATAAAGTTGCTGTTAAAACGTACGCGTCCGCAGTATTGCATGAGTGATTAAGAAACTTGTTTGCCATTTTTCGAAAGGAAACAATTTTGACCTTCGCGTGTATCTCCATCAAATCGAAGGTCAGATTTCAGAATTCATCTGCGATAGGCACGACAAACTTTTCTTTCCACCCTGTACATGGTAGTCAGCAGCAATAATGAATCATCCTTTTCTGGCTCGAACCCCGTGGTAATCCGAGATGCTTTATAAAGGATTTTCGTCAAGATATGGCGAATTTCCCAGACTGTCGGTAATCGTAAGTCACGCTACCTAATTACAGGGATCAACTGGGAAAGTCAGCAGTCGTTAGTACCGCTTCGTCTCACCGAAGCGAGAAACGAAGAACAGGATTACCTATTGTTTGATGTTCAATTGACGAATGCCATATATTCGTAAGAGACAAAGAGATCGTGACCTAACAAAGAACCCGAAGAAACGTATATTTTCCAGAGCAAAAATTATGTCGCTTGCGCCAGCGAAATAAACTCGTTTCGTATTTCGTGTTTGGCGAGTTGATAAAATCGGCGCCTCGGATTCGCGGATATTTGTGTCTGGACAACAGTAGTTGTCTATCGGTGGATGAACACATGGTGCATGGTTACGGTGAGTGAATATGGCACCCTCTGTTTGGATTACGGACCCGAAG
Source organism: Tetragonisca angustula (assembly GCA_036937485.2). Classification (NCBI taxonomy): domain Eukaryota; kingdom Metazoa; phylum Arthropoda; class Insecta; order Hymenoptera; family Apidae; genus Tetragonisca; species Tetragonisca angustula. The sequence goes on along the minus strand of JAWNGG020000283.1, from coordinate 169,199 downwards.
CTTCGTCGGTGTCTATAAACAGAAACGAAGAGGAGAGGAAGGCGAGCGGCACGGAAAAGCAGGTTTTCGCGACCGCTATGACAGATTGAGAGGAAGGCACCGTCCTTTGGTGTCCAACGAGGCGTCTCGCCATCCATACCCTCCCTCGATGCTAAACAATAGCGCCATAGTCCGTTTCGTTGTACGTGCATCATAACATCCAACCGATCGTACGACGTGGGACTCTTCGTCATTTACGTAAGATTGTCCCTCGATGACGAGCTCCGTTCACGTTCACGTTCGCGCGCCTGTCAAGTCTTTTTTCAACCCCTTGCGCTGACAACTGACTCGCGGACCATAACGAGTGACCGAACCCGTATACAATAATTCGCCGCTTTCCTTTTCTTCTGAACTCGTCGGTATGATGTCACTGGATAGAAATTATCGAGAAGTAATAAATTTATTATTTGTTTTGCCTGTGTTATACTTAGATATACTTAAAACTGAGGAAATATTGCAATTTTTGGGACAAAAAATTCTCGATATGCGTGGCACGTCGTTCCAGAGATTAAATTCGATAGGTAGAAATGGTTGCGGAGTATCGTGAAAAATTCCCCTACTTTGACAATAACTATATATATTTGTAATAATAACGGCGCACGGCGTCGTCAGTTGTTACGGAAACGAACGTCGCGCAAAATACTGACAAACATAGGTGGTAATTACGTTCTCAAGCGACGTTTAGTTGGTGTTTAGCTCGCGATAGCGTAGCCGGTACGCGAAAACTGTGTTACAGCGCGGAGCATTATGCGAGACATAATCAAAAGTAATACTGCATAGAGACGATTTCACGTGCGTATAAAGGTGGAAATGCTACGCAAGGTACCAGCGATACCGTTGCAAACAACGGTCGTTCAGATACGGGGATGACAATGCCTGGTGGCCAAAATGCACGCCAGAGACGCCTAACTGCCGCTTCTTATTGAAACATCATCTCTGCTTACCGGTATGGAAACGACTGTTGACAGTTATCTATAAAGCGAATGTCCTCGAGATATTGTTCATTCCCCATTTCTTGGTCCCCGCCAGTTCTAACGATAATTTCACCTTTTCTCCTCTCCCCTGCGCTCCCACCTCTCTCCTTTTCGACAATTTTCGACAATTTTCGACAATTTTCGACTCGTACGTACGTACATACGTTTGTTAAAATATACGTTCACATTCGAATCGTCGTCAAACTCGTTTCAAGCCGATCTCGACGAAACATCGAGACGTCTCGTTCCGGTATCGATCGAACGTAAACGCTCTTGACGAAATAGATGCATACTTGTATGCAGTAGGTGCTTTCTAAACAAGCGGGCATTCAAAATTGATACTCCAGATCGATCAATTACGCCAGAATAGGAAGAGGAGTCGAACGAACGTTCGAACCAATAAACGGATAAAACCAGAAAGATCGAGCCACTTGTTTCAATTGCAAACAGATGTGGTCATTGTACGTGAGCCGGCGCTCCCACCCCCTCTCACTTCTCGCTCGCTGTAACTCAGCCCTCTCAGGTCTTTTTAGAGCGCGCAGCTATCGTTCAAACTTGCTAAATGTAGAGATACAGTATCCACTTCGAGGGGAAACGAGGCCATCAACGAGGGTGCCGTCGGTATCCGGAGGGAGCGTCAGATTTTAGACCGCAGCAGATCGGACAAGTGCATGCTCTCTCCATTATAAACGTGCCTCTAGGCTTTACTTCGGCGAGCAACGAGCCATGAAGACCTCGTCATATGTGCATTTCCTATTATGTGCGCGATCGATTGTCATCTCGGGGCGCAACAATGCAGTCGGTCTGTCAACGTTCTTTCTTTTTTCTTTTAAATTCCTTTCGTTTTCGAAAACGTCATCTCGCAGTTACGAAAATTGCTACTTGTACGCGCGACGCTCGTCGAATATCGACTTTGTCGACCTTCGCGAATAAAAGAGCGGAGAGTGAAGCGCGTTCTTGGAAACGATGGAAGGCAAGAGCCACTAGATACGTGGCCACTGTCCGTTACCTCGTAAATGGGATTAGAAGCGACTCGGTCACAGGCTTAAATTAATTGATTTAAAATCGCGTGGATCGAAAAATCCCTGGGCCCGTGCCTAAAGTTTAGCAAAATTTTTGTTTAACACTCGACCAGGTAATCTCTGTCACTCTTGTTGACAAGTGACAAATAGCGAGAAGAGGGAAAAAGGGCAGTTACGTATGCAGGTAAGAGACAGTTGGTAACTCCAAACGGGTAAAGAGTTGTGACGAAGAGAGGACTAATGGAAATAACGCTCCGGTCACCTGCATCGTAATTAGATGATCCTCCATTCGAAGGATTATCCTTCGTTGAACGTCTTCGTTGGGGTCCACTCTCAGGTTATACTCTCTCCCTCTCTTTCTCTCTTTCTCTATCTCTGTCTCTTCGTCACGCCCATCCCTGCTTTCCCTACGAGCCAACAAATTTCGTCGGACCTGTGACTAGGCGAGGAGCACGTCCAGGCCAAATGCAAGAACTCCTTTCGAAAAAGTCTCACGAGGATCAGGACGGAGATCATAAATCTGGTAACAGGATCCCGGGCCTGGCCGCCTAAACAGCCAATAACGTCGCCTTGTTCAGACAATGATGAAACATTATGCTCCCTAACACCTTTGCCACGCAAGTAGCCTTAGAAAACGTGTGTTCGTGGTTTTCGAGGGCGGTTTTCCACGCCACATCAACCGGGTACCAAAACGTTTACAACCGGAACGAATTCGTCCTCGAGGCTCTTCCTTCCACTCCCACTTTCGTCCTTTTCTGCATTCTTCAATTGGTCAAAAACGTCTCGGACGATGGTCGAAAGGCTTCGACTTTGTCATTTTTACAGAAATTATTGCACAAAGGATCTCGCTTACCCACGCTTTACCAAGCGAATAAGGATTTTGAACGTCTTCCAGAAATACTTCTCGAGACGAAACGAAAAGTCATCGGCGATAATTTTTTAAAAATCTCTGTTTAGATAATTCTGTTTTCGCTCGTTTGTCGCCTACTTGCAGGCGAACGTTGTACAGTTCCAAAGCCAACCGATAACGTGCCATAGTCCTTCGTTTAAACGAACCTTTTCAAATTTACGTTAGATCGATGAATCTTACGCGTACGTATGCGCGCGTGTACTCTGCAGCGATAAAATAACGCTGCTGCTGCTGCTGCTGCTGCTGCTGCTGCTTCCAGTAATGCTCTCTTGGGTTTTGATAAATTTCCAAGCACGTTGGCGTGATTGGGGAAAGAGCGAACAAATAAATCTCATCGTGATCTTGACTTTTAGCATATTTTGCCAATTAAAGTACCCGGCGACGTTTTACGAGCTTCAGTCAGTTATTCCCGGACTTCGTCTGCCCCGTTCCCAGCGGTGTCTTTGTTTCGTTCCACTCCAGGCGAATTTACCTCGTTCAAAATGCAAATCTCGCATCGGTAAGCAAACTTTCGTTTCGGATTGTTCCGTATATCCTCTCGTCTCACTTTTCGCCTCATAATCTTACGAAAAGAGAGAGAGAGAGAGAGAGAGACGAAGAAAGAGAAAGTATTTTTTATATTTTTTGCATTTTGTGCCTCAAATCAAAAATATCCCACGCAACAGCTACGTTATATATACATATATAATATTATATATATAATCGTAATACATGTCATATAAGATCATGTTTGAATAGATAATGGAGCGAATATTAGATTATCAGTATATTATTATTATTATTATTATTATTATTATTATTATTGTATTACGATTATTGGTAAGAACTGAACTGATTTACAGAGTATTGCGAAATTTGCTGACTCTTCAAATAGTCACATGAAAGAATATCTATTGCATACGCAACGTCGATTGAACATACTGAAATACTACGAGATAGAATAGAGCAAGGCTTTCGACAAATTCGAGAAACATCAGGAATGATAGAGAAAGAGAGAGTAATCAGATGAATGACAAGACGCGTGCAGGTTTGTCTTCAAATGCAAGGTGGTCATTTCGAGCATTTTTTTGTAAAAGTAATTAAAAGAGAAGATTCGAAGACAGATAGGACATACATTTATATGACTCTTTTTCATTATTTTTAGGCGTACAATCAGCTCCCGAAGTGGGTCCCACAAGTTACGTATATGTATACAGGGTGAATAGAAAAAAGGGTAGATAGTACTCGCTGCAACGTGAAAAAGGTCCTAATGAACACGAGCCGAGAAATTAATAGTGCCAAGGTTACAAACAATTTCTTGTCACGTACAGGGTGGAAAGAAGTATTTGTCCGTGTGACATAGATAAATTCTACACCTTCGATTCGACGAAAATACACGTAACGAACCGCGGACAAACTTTCCTCTCTGCCCTGTACATACGATAAGATAAACGAGAAAAATTATTCCACGCGAAGATACGAATAAGATACTCTAACAAAGCAGACGAGAATCATCGTTCGACGAAGAGGGAAAAAGTGTTCCTTATACGTGTACACATGTATATCGCGCGGAAGAATGAAAAAAAAAGCGCCAGAAGGTTTTAAGCGTATCAGCGATATTAAGCGAAGCGCGAGCAAGGAGGGACGGAGGGAGGGAAGGAAAGAAGGGTGGAGAAGCCGTCTTCAGAAGTCGGGTCCAAACCACTAGCGATCTGCTGGTTCGGAGAGGACGAGGAGAAGCTTCTAGAGTGTGGTTTAGGGTAGATAGGGGCGAAAGTCAGTGCATAGCCCCTGTGGGGGCCACTAGCTGGCTTCGTGCCTTCGTCGTGACTTCAGGAACTCCTGTTGCCGACTCTGCTGAAAGCTGTACAACGTGAGCATCACGGCCAAAGGGAACGAGGGCCGGGGATCCGGTCACCTCGTCGCGGCCACCCCCGCCACCGCCAACAATTCGTTGTCACCGCAGAACTGAGATTTGTTTCGCCCAACTTTCCAACGATTGGCAATGGAACTTTAATGGAACGACTTGGCTTCGCAATCTTCCGGTTGCATCTCCTTGCTAGCGACTTCAATTAAATCGGCAGTTTCGCGATCTTTTACATCTTTCTCGCTGCACTGTATCGTAAAAAGAAAAAAGAGAAATAAAGGAGAAACAATCTAATGAGCGGCGTCTCACCCACGAGGATATAATTTAATTATATGATTTATTTAATTCATATAATATAATATAAATAATTTTGCGTGCGCTCGAAAGAACGTACACACGTCGACGAAAAGGAAATAAAAGGAAAGGGGAGAGGAGGGAGCAGATCGAGCAGATGGATCGTTAATGACACACAGCTCTTTTACTCCTCGTTGCCGGCGGAGCGATATAGGCATTAAACTTTATTAATATCCTTATCAAAAACAGCGACGTGGCTAACTGCCGTAGTTGCAGTTGCCGGGATTCGGAAGTTCCTTCGTTGCTCTGTTGGAGGATAGTTGCCGGGGTTTCTCCCGTGGGCGCCGTGGCTAGCCGTTGGGTTTGCGAGCCCTGAAGGACTAGTTCGTATCTCTGGCAAACTATCGTTCTCGACGTGTACAAGAGCCGGGATAGCGCTCGACGCGGTTATGTTTCGAGTCGTGCTCATATACGTGTGCTCATCGATGCGAGAATCGAATTAAATTTTCTTGCGGAGACGACGTTGGGAAAGGTGCAACGAGACTCTCGCTCCCCTCGCTGACAAATGCTCGTGGACAATGCTTTGGGCAGACAAGTTGCTTTGTTTAAAGAAGGAGCGTACAAGTACGCCAAAGTAAAAAATTGTGTGTCGTTCGCAAGTTGGCGAGACGAAAGAGGGTCGTTGTCCGTTGTCTCGAATAACGTGATAAAAATGATGCTCGAGGTCTCGAAACTTTAGAGTCAAACGTCGCAGTTGGCGAAATCTGGCAAGTTCTAATGACTCGTTCCCGACGAAAGCCAAGTGCGTTTCGAACAGAAGCGGAGGAGACATCCCGCGCAACACACGCGAGTAAAGTTATGATGGTTTATGAATACCCCCGTAACGAATGCTACGCTAGCCCCATGAACCGTGGTGAATAGCACTCCGTTACGCTATAATACGAAACTATAACGCGTGATTTTCTATGCTGGAAATTGTTTTACGCCTATAAACACGACCTGCTGTGCAGCGACAGTTGGCGCGTAAAAATACAACGACTATCCTATTTGCCCATATAGAGCTCTCCTTTCCGTAGCGTTCGCAAAACTGGATGAAATGCTAGTTCCTCTCGCTTCGCCGATCTCGTGTGCGTTGAGAAGCACGTGTCAAAACTAGATAGTTGTAAAAGGAACCTTTACGACATTTAGATTCGCTAGAGCGACCAATTAAAGTCTAATTTCCCAGTCATGTTCCAGCGACAGATAAATAATAGTTACAATTCTACGATATTTAGATTCACTAGAATTAAAGTTCAGTTCTAAAGTCTTTAACGTTTCTCAAGCTCAAGACGGTGGTGACAACGCAAGCGAAAGTCGAATGCTCTCCAAGTTTCTCGTCAAAAAAATCAAGGGAACGTTATTAGGGGAAAAGAAAACATGGACTGTGTAGAAGCGACACAATACCGTCTAATGTCGAACGACGCCAATAACGGATTCAGGGAGAGTCGTGACGTATCGTTGACATAACTGCGGGGGGTGCGATAGGTAGCAATTTGTAAGAGGAACCCCTGCGGAGCGGAGCGGTGTAGAGTCGCATTTAGCTCAGGGCGCAATATGCTGTGCCACTTGATTAAAACACCGTGCTGCATCGTCCGTCGCATAAAACACTCCTAAACGGTGATACAAAGGGATTGCTCCGCCGAGGCTAATTCACTTGACGAATCAAGGACATTGCCGATAACGAACGCGCCACCGTAGTCGCGAATTACCTTTCGCGTCAGCTCTAGTTTCTCAAGCAGAAGATTTCTGTCGGAGCTGAAACCAGGTTTGTTTTCAATCCCGTGAAATCCATCCTATCGATTGTTCGTTCGCGCGACTTTTTCGTCTCTACATCGTCGGACGATTGTTACTCGTAATCTTGCCTTACCGATACGAGATCGAGGGATGCATTCGCCATGAGGTCCATTGCAACGTGTAATATGACGTGTAGTGGCCGAGTACGTGGCCTCTGTAGGAGCAAAGGTCTTCTGCAAGATGTACCAACAGATGGAAGTGTTAATAATTGATAGTCGCGCCCCCTCTCTTGATAGACGCGACTTGGGGGTACCGGAGGGCTGTGCCAAGGGTTGGCGGATATTTTTTCAGGGAGAAGAAAGAATTACGCACGATGTACTTAATTATTTTGACGAAGCCCCTTTGTTCGCCTCGTCGATACCAGGGGTCCGTCCAGCCAGCTCTCGATACACGACAAATGTTCGGAAATTTGTTGACTTTCCCAACAAGTGAAATAATAAATCGCTCCACTCGCAACAAGGAGCAGAGTCTGTTGGTGGTGAACGATTGTTGACCTTTAGAAACAGAAGCTTAGCGATGTCGCCACTTAATTTTAACTATTTCTGATTTTTTCTGTTGTTCCTCCCTAAGTACTATCCCTAATGCCACTCCACGCGGTCACTCGCATTTCTTCTTTGGACCGAACAACTTGTAAAAGACGTTCCACATGCAGTCACTAAATAAATATATATTTTTCTCACTGTTCATTGGACACGCGTGTTTTCTATAACGTAATTCCATCAGAGCCTTTCAAAATTTTCAGTTTACTCCCTGAAATATATCGAGTACATCGAGTACACTTTCATCATTTGTATAATTTTCTCTGTTTAAGCGTTAAGCGTTGGCTGAAACCAGGCAAACCTCAAGTTGCTCAGTCTTGGAAAGATGGACCAGGTTGACAGGTTCTCGCGAGTTAACTAAAACTTTTATTCGCAATTCCATTCGCGCTATTTTCGGTGTAACGTGAAACAAACAAGCTCTATTCAAAGCAATTTCGATGAACGGTGAAATTCTCAGACGAAACGAGAGTTTTCCTTCGTTCACGTACCCATTGAAATGGCGAGAGGTTGAAACTTTTCCGTGATTCGACGCGCTTTTGCTAGAAGCTTATTTCTCAAGAACGAGGCTGCGGTCGAATCAGGGTCAGAGAGTGAACGAACCGCGAGAGATAGGAAAGGAATAAAGAGGGTGGGGGAGGAGGGGGGGGGAAGGAATCGAGGGTCGGTAGGTAGGTCCGGTAGGAAGCTTGGCCGAGGGCAGGACGACATAATGGACACATTAGTGCTTGGCCTCCAGTTTAATTAGTTTACATTACGGTCGCATCGTCACCACCGCGAAAGGGAAGGCTACAAGCCGGAAGGAGAAAGAGAAAGCGAGGATTGGAAACGGAGACGAAAGGGAGAGAGGGTGAGAGAGTGAGGAGAGGAAAGGGACGTGCGCGCGCGGGACCGTAGAGCCAGGCCAGGTTGATTAATCGGGAAAGTTTGATGCGAGTTGACGGAGACGCTAATCACGCCTCGTAACCGAATAATACTGCGCACTCTAGCTTGCAATATTCATGAACCGTTCGGTGTACACGTACCAAACGGAATTCATCGCACTGGTCGCCGCCGCGCGATCGAAAAAGAAACTGTCGGAATGCTCTTCGTCAAGTAGTCCACCGGTAGTAGTCTTGAGCTTATGAGCAAGCAACAACGCAACAAGACGAAAAAGGGAAATACGTAGGATATCGAGAGCGTGGCAGGCGCGGGTGGAGAGCGGGATTCCGGGAGGCGAGTAAGACAGAAAGAGGCGCGGCATACCTCATTTAATTACAAATTCCATTAAAATGAATGCCAGTTGAGAAACAAACCGCCACATATCTGCATTAAGCCGCGGGACGACACGTCTTAATCAGGTTAATATAAATATGAAATATGCAGCGAGTGTTAGCCGTGGGTTACTCGCGCGGGTAAGGGTGGCATGGACGTAGAGCGAGCATACGTGCGCTACCACCTTACGACTCCTGCGGGGGCGCCTTCATATTAACCCTTGCATATTAAGCACGCGATAAGCAGATTCTCAAATATTAACGTTGTCACTCGGCGCTCGACACGAGGCGACAGCCGGCTGCTCGGCTGGTCCTTACTGCGCGCCATTCGCCCAAAGACGGATCCATCTCGTTGCGGGAATAATACACGAGGCCCTCCACCGTTATGCATCAACCGGAAAATCTTGACGTTCCACCGCTCTCTCTCTCTCTCCCTCTCTTCCTCTTTCTGTCTCTTTCTCTGCGAATTCTCTGACATCGTATACGCCGGCTCGACGAACAATTTTCTATTCGTTCGATTAGCTTCGAGATTGGACAACGAAATTTCAAACGATTCAGACCTCGTGGAACGTGGACGCGGAAGAAGAAGCTGCTGCCGTTGCATCGGCGACGAAACGAAACTGCGTCAGACGACGTGTTTGCCGACTCGCGAAGGGTAAACTTTAATCAAACTCTGGTTGGGTCCGAGGGCGGGAAAAAATTCCACAGTGAAAAAGAGAGCGTAGAAAACCAAAAAAAGAAAAAAAAAAGAGAGAAAAAGAAAGGAAAAATAGGGAGGAAAAATAAAAAAGGGGTAAAGGACGTGCAAACATTTCAACGGCTCGATATTTTTCAATATAACCGGCTGCGTTAGCCGTGACTCTGGTCACCAAGGGAAATCTGGCCAGGTCTTGGACGATATTATAAATATTAGATCAATTAAGAATTAACAGACGGTCACCGTCGCGAGTATGATCCACCTCTTTCCTCCCCCGTACTATCCAGCCTGGAGGGCGCGCGCGGTCGAGATTGCAAGGACTAACGACTTTATAAGTCAGGATTTACCCGGGGCACGGCCGCCCGGTGTGTGCCGGAGTCGAATATCGCGGCACGTACGGAAGCGAGATCGAGGAAACGAGAAAAAGAGGCGAAACGTCGAGGAACGAGAGCGGCCGAGAGAGAAGGAAAACGAGAAACGAGAGAAGGAATACTCGTGCGTGGTCCCAGAGTCCCAGAGCCGATCCTGCCAAGTTATTTAAATTCAAATTCGAAATATCGTCGGGGGTTGCTAACATATTGTTTGTTTCGTTTGGGCCGTGGCGATAGTGAGAGAGGGTGAAGGCTATCTCGCGGTCGAAAACGTTCCCCTCCTCGATCCCTCTTTGCCAATTGCCACAAGTCTGCGCACACCGCACGCGGAAAACAAGTTTTACAATAACGCGTTCCCATTTTAACGAAAAATTGGCCGCGCCTCCTCTGCTTTTTCATCCCCGTAACGAGCAAGGTCGTTACGCGCGGACAATCTCAGCCGTGCTCTCTTGCTATTAAAAACCAAAGAAACGTTACGAAACGTACGAAACGCTCCGTGTTAATTTATAATCTAAAGCGTCTCGCTTCTAATTTCGTAAATGGTTTCGTCCGTCGTTGAATGTCGTGGATGTTCGGAGTCGCTCCGTCTCGTTGTTCCGTTTCGCAGGTTCGAGGCTTCCTCGGACGTCGGTCTGAAACTCAGTTGCATACGTGAGCGAAGGCAATATGTAGGCTCCCATAGTTCCGTCATGTTCACGTACGCGGTATTCCCTATCCCTTAACAATTTGCCGCTAACACGCCGAGGAAACTCGCCTGCGACCGCTCGGCGACCCGGCGCGGTCGTACAGGCCTCTTCAAAGTTTCAAACGTTCCATAACCTCTGGCGCCGCAAGAAACGCACCTCGCGTAATCAAATCGTGGGCAATCGCGTGATCAATTTGCATCTCGTTACTCGGTCGTCGCACCCTTCCTTTTTTCGTATTTGGAGCATCGTTCCAACGTTTATCACCACGTCTATTGAAGTTCTTCGCGAAAGACGTTTGTTGAGGCATTCTTCGTTACAAGATCTTTTCTTTTTTTTTTTTATAATAAAGTTTTACTAGAACTTTTCCTCGGAATTCTTTGAACCTCTTGCGCTGGAATGACGTGCGTCGAGAATTTTTTGTCCCAAAACTGCAATATTTTCTCTGTCTTAAGTATATATCTAAGTAAAACCAAATGTATACGGTTTGGTCACTCGTTATGGTCCGCAATCAGTCGGTTGGAAATAGAACCACGCGCTTCTCGTCGTGTCAATAATCGTGCACGGTGCGTACTGCGGCAAATATCGCAATGTCTCTGGCCTTCGACTCGATCTAAGTTACCAGAGAACAAACGTGAAAAGCGAGAAGAATGGGGAGTAAGGGGAGGAAGTGGAAAAGCAGGGGAGCAGGAGCGGACGCGATATATCGGCGGACAGTATCGGTGAACAAGTATCGGAGATGAGAATGTCTGGCGCAGGTGATAGAGGTTCGGTCGGGTTTTTAAGCTTTCGTTGCCACTTGTGCGGGTCAGTCTGTAAAAAGACTTAATTAATGAGCAGCGTCTCCCCGAGGACGGGCGCGGGACAGTACGGCTCGGGGAAGGCTCGAGGTGAGCGAGAAGCAGTGAGATGACGGAGTGCCCTCCGAGGAACGACCCTCGATGCAAACTCCTCGTATGAATATGTCTCTGCTAATTCAAAGTTCGTCCCAGAGGTAGATGCTGCCTGTTTACGGGGAATATTAAAAACTTCAACGTCGTCCGTTTTCGCCTGACCGGTTACACAGCGAGAAAGGAAGAACACGCCTCTGGAAATACGCCTCTGGCTTCTCTGACGCGTTCCGACGAAACGCAAAACTTCGAGTCGTTCTTCTCGCAGTGTACGACGATTCCGGGGCAAAATTGACACAGAATTTAACGCCCGACTGGTTTGTGACAAACAGTTTGTCGATATTTGAGCAATCAAGGAAGATGTGGCGATGACGAAACCTCTGCAAACCTCTACGCATCTATAACGCACTTGACGCACGCAGCCGTACGAAAATAATTTTACGTCTCAAGACTAGGTCGATTAGACAAACAGTCGCAAAGTCTGGCTTTTTCGCGGCCGCACAATGTCGAGTCAACAGTTGACCAGTCGCGAAATTTGCAAACTTTTTGCTTTGCAATTTTTGCAACTCGAGAGATCCGTCGTGCGTGACCATTAGACAAGTTCTGCGCGTCTGTACCGACATTCTTCGGGCGACCGTCGGCGACATGCACGATTCAGTCGGAGGAGGTACTGCAGGGCTGGTTTTACGTCATATCCTACCGCTCGGTTCCTCGGTTTCCACTTTCCATCGTCTTCGTGGATCGCCATGTTTTATTTACGCAAATAATTGAAAATTCTACGGAATACGACCAATGGATTTGTCAGCAAGGATGGTTTTACGCCTCCCCTGAATTTTCTATCGCGCCTCGCTACGACTCCCTCGTAAGGGTACGCTTGATAACGCGCGACCCTGCGCTTCTTTCCTCCATCTACAGTCCTCAGACACGGTCGTTCGGTGTAACGCCGTGTAACAGTATGTATGACTGGTCAGTTCCGGCTCCGTCTACAGACAGACGCCAGTCATTACGCGTGCACACGTGCAAATGTGTCGCAACGCGACATCTAGGCGTCCACGAAACGGCCAAAATTGGGATCGAGTCTGCAAAGTCGAGGACGCGGAGACAAAAATGCGTGGATACTTAGGCGGACGCTGGCGTGAAACGTGGATACGTGTGAAAACGTGCGCGGAGAAACGCAGCGAGGTGGGAGCCTGGCCTGGCGTGGAGGTCAGGGGTTGAGGGGGGAGGTGAGTGTGGATTGAGGGGACCCCATGGAGTCGTGAAATCCATCAGAGAAGGCCTGGAGCCCCGTTTGCCAGCGCTACTTACGTTGGTGCGGCGAGAACGGCATCAACGGGACTGAGAAGACCTGGAAGATGTCACGGCAGGGGAGGGGAGGGATGAGGGGGTGGAGGAGGATAGAGGGCCAAGAATAAAATATCATCTACGGTATGTCCCCTTTGAGAACGTGGCGTCCCTTTCCATCCTTTCTCTCCTTTTTTGCCGTTCCGCGTCTCGAGAGCTAGTCTCACTGGGTCTCACCTACTCACCTTCACGCGCTCTGCTGCCTGCTCACCAACCCCCGGGCGCACGTCCGCGCCAGAGTGCACGGTTGTCATTCAAATTTTCAATTTCGATCCCTTTGACGCGGCAATCGCGTCACCCGAGGCTAAAAGTAACGCCGCTAAACTCTCAAAGCTGCATCGGCCGCTGCCGATGGTGGTGCTTTTAAGATTTCAGCGTGCGCGAGACTTTGCCAGACGCGTGTCAGTCGGGGTGAAACGACGACGACGACAACGGCGGAAATAGGCGAAAAGACGAAACGATTCGTTTCTGCCCCAATTTCACCATCTCTCGACATGTACGCGTATCTCCGAAAGTAGCACGCCGGCGAGCGTCCGCGAGATTTCGAAAGAGAATCACGGCCTCGCTTCGAAAGAGAGAAAAAGTTTGAACGACGCCGGAGATTCTTCGGTTCGCGTCAACGGACGATCCAAAATCCATAAAGTTTGGTACGCGGCGCGCCTCCTCTTTTCCGGGGGAAAATTGTTCGCCCGGGGGGATCGCGCGGCGAAGACGCGGACGAGGGCGAGAATAGGCGGTCCTTAAATCTGAAAAATTAAATTATATCGCCGTAAAGAACGATGCCCGGGGGTTTAGCGTCTCGCGGATGGGGCCAGCGTGTACGGTGTCGGAGACCGTGTTGAATAAAAACAACATTAGTCCGTGCATAATGTATGGATGATGGCGACGTGTCTTCGTACGTACCGAGACGAGAGGAGAAGGATACAAATAGAGAGAGAGAGAGAGAGAGAGAGAGAACGGATACGCGGACGAGCTAAGGGAGCTGTACGAGAATGCTGGGAGTCGTAAAGCACGCGAGCGCTCGCGCGCTTGCTCTCGCATTTCGCCCCGTTATAATAATTTAGTTCGTAAAATTTGTGCCCAAACCCGGCCGGATACGGCCCTTCCGTGGGATTTCATGGGCATCGGGACACAGGCAAGTTGGCTCGCCTCCGGGCGAACTTTGCTTTATGGAACAGATCGATAGCGAAATCGCGTTTGCCACTCGCGCGATTCAGACTGAAGAATTTGCAAAGCTCGAACGACGATCGAAATGAAAATGAGAATGAGAACGTGACGTGGAGCGATTTGACAATGACGGAGACGACGAGCTGCGAAAGGTAAGACGGAACCGAGAGTGAAAAGACAGGAGAGACGGACGCGCAGAGAGGCAAACGATAATAATCGGATACGGAAGTTCCTCGGGTGGGATCAGATATGAAATCAATGAAAAAACGGGCCTCGCGACGGAGGATCAGCGGTGGATAAAACAAAACAAAAAAAAAAAAAGGAAAAAAAAGGAAAGAAAGATAGAAAAAGAAGAAAATTGATTAGCGGCGAACCGCGCGCGCGAAATACCGATTTGATTTATCAAGCGGGAAATCCTATCATCTCCATACTACAAGACTTTTCACTCCGGGTCTTTGATTAAAATGCGAGCTTAATCATCGCTCTCTGCCGGCACCTGGGGACTTGGCTTGTCGCCTCCTCCGCAGCCTGTAGCTGCTGCCGCTGTTGTACCAGCGTACACACACAGCCCTTCATTCCTTCCTTCCTTCCTTCCTTCCTTCCTTCCTTCACCGCGGCCGGGCTGGCTTGCTTGCCTGTCTTTTCTATCCCTATCCCCAGCTTCGGCCCATCAGCTTCGGCAAAAGCTCTGGAAAAACCAGAAGGATAATGCATGACGCGGTCTTTTGTTGTTTGCCGGTGACAGAGAGAGAGAACCAACGGGCCGGCGACGGCGACGACGACGAGAACAGAAATTCTCCGGCTTCGCAGCTGCTTGTTTTAAGATATTAAAATGTGTCATCAGTTGATGCCTTCGTTACTGCACCGTGATGGATCCTACTGTGCGCGCGCGAGATGGTTCTTCCTTTCCGTCACAGTTCTTCTCTTGCTCCACCTCCTCCTCCTCCTTTCCTCGCTCGTCCCTCTCGCCACCGCTCACCCCTTCGTGTCACCGCAACTTTAATTACGAGAATGTTACTTTACTTCGACGGCGGAGTAGGGGCCGAAGGAAATTGCACAAATTACCATACGACGTTATCGCATGGGAAATCGATTCCAGTCGATTAAAACGAGTCTTCTTCCTTAGCCGGGCCGGCAACTTTATCAAAATTAGTTGGAACCGAGAGCCGTAGAGAAATTACCTCGATGTTTCGCATCTGTGACACTGACGCTTCGAGTCAACACTTTTGGCATTATTTGAAATTTTCGACGAAAGTAGTTCGACTCGAGTCTGTATGTACGCGCGCAGGGATTTACCAACGGCGGAGTACACCTACGCGCGAAACATCGTCAGCTGTGGAAAGAACATTTCGCGGTAAGTAAATCCTCCAAGCGCGGACGATGAAAATTCGCGAGAACGCCAGTTAAATCGTTCCGCGTTTTGCTCGCGCCGCGTTTAAAAGCCCTGATTGCTGTTTTGCCGCTCCCGGCGTAACGATTCAACGCCGTTTCGTTCCCCTTCGAGCATCGCACACGCACACGCACGCGCACACGCACACGCGCGTACAGAGGGAAAGTTTTCACGTCGTTTATCTCGCATCGCGTTCCTTCGTACGCGTCGATCGAGGCGTCCTGTCGCGATCGAAACGATGCCGACAGAAAGGAGAAAGTTTCGTGAGCGGCGATGGAAACCGAGATAGAGGGAAACGAGAAGGGAGATTTTTTTTTTTAAATTTCGAAGGAAATTCGCGCGATTGTCTAGACTTTGGATCGGGCGCGAAAAACGCGGGCGAGGCACCCGGCAGCGGCGAGACGACGACGGCGGGGGAGGGAAGGGGATGGGTGACGATCGACAATCGTCAGGTTTCCAATTTTCGATAAATCATCCGGAGACGAGTGCGTGGGGGCGTCAATAGGAGAGCGGCGGCGGTATCGGGGACGTAAGGCGTCGACGAAACGGGTAAGGGTAAGGGGTAGGGTGAGTCGAAGGGTAAAAGGTAGAGGAGGACGGAGTGGTTTCGAGGCTGGAAGGTGGAAGAAGGAGAGAGAGAGAGAGAGAGAGAGAGAGAGAGAAGAGAAGGGGTAGTTCTCCGGGTTTAGCGGGAGGATGGGAAGGCGAAGCAGTAAGGGTAGGGAGGGCGCGTGAGGGGGGGAGGGAGGGGTGCAATTTCCGCGGCTCGTGATTGGGGCAGCCTCCTCAGGGAGCAAAAACTCCATCTACAAATGAACAGCCGTGACAAGAGCCATAATTTCTCGGGGCTGAGCCGCAGCCACCGTGGCTTCTGCCAGCCGCAACCTTCCTTTTCGCTTTTCATACGATCCCGTGTATAGAAGATGCCACACGGCTCTCTCTCTCTCTCTCTCTCTCGCTCGCTCGCTCGATCTCTCTCTCCGTCGAAGAATTCGCGTCTTTGAGAATCTCCTTTCCTACTCCTGTTTCTGCGCGGTAGGTGTACGTAAAACCTGCCGATGAATTCTTTGCCACGCCGAACAATAACTTCGACGCTTCGCCCCGATGACGGAGATTTCGTTTAAAATTGCACGATAAAGGAGCGACAATTAAAAATTGACTCGAACGTTGATGAGAGGCTAACCGCGTTCCTCTGGTTTAAAGCAAACGACGTAACTTGTTTTGTACCCACGTCAGAGGAGTAATTGCGAGTTTCTCTTTTAACGGGATTACGTTTAACGCGATAATTTCTACGTTTGCCCGTGCTTCTTTCGCCTCGTTAACGCGATTAAAACGGCAACGTCGTAAAGCATTTACAATACGAATCTCCGTGTTTATTCTTTAAAGTTCGGACAATATAATTTCAGCGAAAACGTCCACTGAAAAACTAACATCTGCTGAAATATTTTCAGCTGCAAAAAAAGAAAAAGAAAAAAGAAAAAAAGAAAGAAAAACCGACAATAGACGCGGTCAATCAGTTTGTCTTTCGAAACGCGACTCGTGTTTCAATTTCACGAGCATTTCCACGTGCGTGCAGGTAACATGTACGTGCGAGCAAATTTTTTCTCGCGGCGTGGTATACGTCAGTCGGCGTAAAGGATAAGTTGACGGTGTTTCTCGATACTTGTTCCTGGTAGGTTGGGAAAGCGGCGACGAACTAGTCGACGAACATCGATATCACGACGTCGTGCGAGACGTCAGCTCGGATAGGAAAGACTTTGCCCGAAAGTTTTCGTTGGAGGGCGTGACGCGTAGATCCTGTCGTCGTCAAGCTTCGCGTGTATCTCACCCACGATATTTCGAACGACTGTTTTCGTTTCGTTCGAAAGGACGAGCTGCGAGAGGAAAGGAGAGACGAGTATATGTACATAGGTGTTTCCACGTTCTGGTTCTCCATGGTCGATCTATCAGCAGCAATTTCGGCGTACAAGCGGGACGAGGTGGTAGTTACTCGCGAAAAAGGCAGACAAGAGAGAGAGAGAGAGAGAGAGAGAGAGAGAGAGAGAGAGAGAGCGAGCGGGGTTCCATTTTCCGGTGAATTTCTCGGTTGGTAATCCTGCCACGTCTGGAGAAGCGAGCCCGACCCTCCTCCGCAGCCCTAACCGGATCACGCCTCGAGGATGATGTATGATTGTGCCCGCGAAAAAATTAAACGTACATTTGATAAATAGAGTTGGCGGCAGTGACTGCGCCCGCCCGTGGAGGGAAACGAAGTGAAAAGGTCGGTTAGACCCACGGTAACATTGCTACGGTAACATTGGCCGTAGTCGGACTGGCCACGGTATAGCGAGTGGTAACTCGACCCACCGCGCGTACCTTTCGGTTTTCCTCCGAAATTCACCGTCCCGCGGGATCGCCTGCTCTCGATGCTTCTCCACGCTCCAGATCGTATTCGTTTGATCACACTTTTCGTAAATCATTAAAACCTTTTAGCACGCCTCGCCGACCGAGTCGCGCCCGAGCCATCACCGCGTCAATTTCTCGCGATTATTTCGTAATATTCTCTTTCAAACGAGAACTCTTCCTTCCTTCCTTCCTTCGTACAAACAAGGCGCCGTAATCCTATCTCACACGCGCGAAGCACGATTCCAGAGGGCGAAGCGAGAGTTGATAGAATTATAGCGATATCTCAGTTTACCATTCGACGCTGCGTCCGTTGGTTTCTTTATTACTTTGTAACTTTATCGCTTATCGAACAGCGCTCGAATGAAATTTATCGTTTGCCCCCCACAGACGAGTCTATCGATCGTCTACGTACCTTGTATTCTCGCGCTTTCGTCTGTATAATTGATTCCATTGATCGAGTTAGAAATTTGACGCTCGCGCAACAGCAAACCCCTCGAAAGATCTAGTTGCCAATCCAAAGGCATAGCCAGGCGTGCAGGTAGCGTATTTCGCGATGCGTTTTAATTGTTCGCGACCGAAACTGGAATGACAATAATCGAGACCAAGACGATCGCAAGTTGGCTTCGGCACCGCCAAAGAGGGCAGACCAATTTCCAAAGTCCGAGTTTCGGCCCCGAAGGAGCTGACCTCCATTACGCGGGGTTAACCGCTCAGCCTTCTCACTTCCGGCAGACTTTGATTGGCCTTGCAATCCCATTAGTCCTGGATATCATCCCCTCTAGCGTCCCGTTGTTTCGTTCAAGAAGTAACACGGTAATATCTAACGTTTCAATTGCAACTGTGCGAGAGTATCGCAGTTGGTATCGTGCGTAACGTGCAACCACGAACGTTCCGAAACGTCTTAAACTATATATAAATATATATATGTGTGTGTGTGTGTGTGTGTGTGTGTTTCGTAACTTGTACGAAAAAATACGCATAAAAATAATGAAAAAAAGTCATACAAATACATGTCCTATCTGTCTTTGTATATAATGAGTTTTATAAACAGAGCAAACTCTAGCAAGCTAGTTTTACCAGGGATGATACGCTCAATTTTCACAACAGTCATAATTGGGATGAAGAAAACGCACTTGTTATTGTGCATTCAAGACATCAACGCCAGTTTAGTTTACGTATGGGCAGGAATAATTGATAAATTTTTCATTGGACCTTTTTTTCTTGATGGGAAACTAACAGGCACAAAGCACGTTGATTTTTTTGAGCACGCGTTTACACGAAATATTGGAGCAAGTTCCAGTCGATATTAGACTTTGTACGCGGTTCATGCACGATGGAGTTTTAGCCAAGTGGCTAGGCAATTTTTAAATCGACACTTTGCAAATAAATGGATTGGTCGTGGAGGTCCTGTTGCACGGAGTTGAATCCATTAGATTTTCACTTGTGGGGACATTTAAAATCTATCGTATACGCAACGTCGATTGAAAATGCTGAAATACTACGAAATAGAATAGAGACAAATTCGAGAAACACCAGGAATGAGAGAGAGAGAGAGAGAGAGAGAGAGAGAGAGAGTAACCAGATCTGTGTGCAGGCTTGTCTTCAATCTGCAAGGTGGTCATTTCGAGCATCTTTTGTAGGAGTAATTGAAACAGAAAATTCGTTACATCTCATAAACGAAGACAGATAGGACGTACATTTATATGACTTTGTTTCATTATTCTTAGGCGTACAATCAGCTCTCGAAGTGGATGCCACAAATTACGAAACACCCTGTATGTGTACTTCGTATTCTAATCCAAGCGTGAAAGGATCGAAAAGATGTTTGCCATTTTCTAAGACGGAGAAAGGAAGAATCCAAGGAGGGCCCTTTGCGTCCCCGATCTTTCTCCGTTTGGTCGTTTTTCAAGCTAGACGCGGTGCACACAGATCAGATCCCCAGCAGAGGGAAGCAGCCTCCTCGTGCATTCCGCGTTTCAAAGCATATGCAGATGGATAGATGGAAAGCCGTGACGTCGCGTCGGTACCGCCTCGCCCTCGAATCTCCGGAGACGCCGTACGTCGCGACCCCTAAATAATGCACAAGCATATTTTTCTATCGCGTACACACGGTGTCGTTGCCACCGCTGGAAAACACCCGATTGTCACCGTCCCAATTTATTCTCCGACGTTGGCTCCGACTCGCTCGAAGATATTTCACAATGTTTCCTATATAAAAGCTGCGTTTGGACATTTGTCGACTTTTTCTAAAAAAAGAAAAAAGAAAAAGAAAAGGGAGAAAAGAAGGAAAGAAAGAATGCCAAAATCGCAGAAACAACCAGGTGAGAGTTGAACGCGAGGGGAAACGTATCGGCAACCATTTCGACTTCGACTTTGAGAATTCTCTCAACGACGCAGGTTCCGCCTGAAAATGACCCAGAGGACGCGGCTTGGTTAACTATTAACAAGCGTGAGAAACGCAATACGTTACGGCAAAGAGTTTTCAATGGATCTTGCAAAAGTCTGACACGCTACGCCCCCACGTTTTATATTTCAGCAGCACTTAGGCAAGTTTGATAATTCTCTTAGAGGCAACTTTCTCTCTTTTTTTCTTCTTCTTCTTCTTCTTCCTTCTCTTTCGCTACTATCGCGATACACGCGATGCCACGTGAAGAAAGTTCAGGGTAACGCGGGTAATTTCCAGGAGAAACTTCATCTCGGCCGTTCCGGCCGTTCTGCGTTGCGCCAAGATGGAAGCAGAGAGAGGACGAGAGGAATCTCGCGGCCCATTTGCTCGCGATATTAAAACACTATGAAGATAAATATCGCCCTATCCGCTCGGAGAAATTGAAAAAGCGAAAACAGAGAACTCGAGAATTCTTGATCGATCCAGGCGGTATTTTGCTCGCAAATTTCACGAGGTACGTAGGTTGCGCGGGAGCAGCGGCGGGGAGGAAAGTTTTCCGAGTTTCGTATGGCGTCGATCTGGCGAAAGTCTGGCCAGAGTCTTGGCGCGAAACCCGCGAAACCCGCGAAACGCGCGGACGGACGTTGGTACCTCGATCGGAGATAATTTTGTTTCGAGGAGGACGCGAGGAGCCGCGAGGAGGAAAAGTAAGGGTGGAAGAGAGGATCACCATTTTGCTGGCGAGTCGGTGTCGCGTCGGGTTGGGTCGGTTGCGGATGGTTGCAGGTACGCGCGACGATCGCGCAGGTGCAGATGGGCCGGAGCAGTGCTCGACAATTAAGAGCAAGGCCTGTGCAA
This sequence comes from Tetragonisca angustula, assembly GCA_036937485.2. Lineage (NCBI taxonomy): Eukaryota > Metazoa > Arthropoda > Insecta > Hymenoptera > Apidae > Tetragonisca > Tetragonisca angustula. Next base: position 148,321 of record JAWNGG020000283.1, on the reverse strand, counting down.
ATTAAGAGTTAAGGTGCATAGGTGGCTCGGTGGTAGGTGGTAGTGGGGTGCTAGGGGTTGGTGGATTTCGCAGGGGTTGCTCGCCGCGAAGGCGGCACCGGACACGCCCCTGGTGGCCGTGCGCGCAACCACTGTGCGCCTTTCCTTGCGATATTCCACCTATATACGTCTGAAAACCTAGTACAGCCCGGCTATCTCTCTATTCCTGGCTCCATCCTCACTCCACCCCTTTTTCCACTCTAGCTGGGACGCGAGCTGGCTATCTACGGATCGGCGCAAACAGCGCCTAACCCCGTTGCACTCTTCGCGCACTCCGCTCTTTGCGGTTTTGTTGCCGCGTCGCCTTGTCGCCATTAATTCTCCCACGTTCGATTTTCTCAAATTTAAATGAACAGCGCAATACTTCTTCGTCCGTATCTCGCGCGAGAATTTGCCCTCGATTAATAAATAATCGGAAAAGGGGTGGGAACTCGACTGGCACGGTTGCAAACAAACTCGATCGTATCTACGGGTATGGAGAAAGTATAAAAATATTCAAAACTATTTGGAAAGATGGTGCGCGATGGTCTCGGTCGTTTGATTTCAATTCGCAGGAAATGCACGGAAGTAATTGCACGATCGGTGGGTGAATTTCAGAGGCGACGTTTTGACATAGTTCGGCGTGGAAAGCGATGGCACGTGTCGACCAGCAGGGCGGTGGTGCGTTCCGTGCGTTTGGCTCTTCCGATACTTTTGGGACGAGTTCACGAGGGCACGAGAGAGAGAGAGAGAAAGAAAAAGAGAGACAGAGAGAGAGAGAGAGAGAGAGAGAGCCCAGAACGGTAATTACGCGAGTCGGAAAGTCGTCAGGCTCGGTCATAACTTCAGGCCGATCCCCAGGAGGACGCGGGCGCAATTTGTCGGTAGGCACGACGAGCAGGAGAAAAGGACCGGCCCCGATTATTTGGGGTGCAGGATGCACGATGCAAACAACGACGAGGGACGTTGAACAAATGATGTGCGTCTGTTTGTGCATTCGTCTCGTTTCGGCGAACGCGTGTAGGTCGATCCCTGTGTTTTTCTACCTGTGTCCGAAGCAACCGTGCAAAATTGCGTATACCACTTTGGACAAATACGGAGCTCCGTTGCCGCGACAGTTGCTTTAACGATCTGCCATTCGAGTCTATCAAAACCGTGCGCGTGTGCGTGTGCGTGTGCGTGCGCGTGACGAATGAAACCTCGTCTTCTCTTCCTTTTCGGCCAAAAGTCGCCTCGTTTTCATTCTCGAATACTCGCGTATCGTCTTGTCGAACTTATCGACCGACAATTCCGCACCTTCGTCGCCTCGGTAGTAAACGGACACGTCGATCAAAGGACGAATTGACTGACTCGTGCTTGAAAGAAAACGGTCGGAGAGCATCGAAAGAAATCACGGCGATGCGGTCACGGAAGCTCCTTGCGGTCTCGCGCGTACCTTGAAAGCCGCGAGCTTTGATATCGGTCGAGCAACGGTTTCGTCAATGATTCAACCGCAATCTCATTCCGCATGATAATCCGCTGACCCGGAGAAATATTCATCGTGGCTTGTTCAGCGACTCTCACGAAATTTCTCGCGCTTGTGGGCTTGCGCCACCTCAGCTTGCAAAGCCACCAGGGGGGCTGGTGCGGCGTCTCGCCTTCTTCATCGGCTCGCGTGTTCCGCGTGAAAACGTGAAAACGGTGGTATGCGCGTGATACATGCAGAAACATTCCGGCGAGTTCTCTCTCTCTCTCTCTCTCTCTCTGCCGGACAGAAACAAAAAGACTACTTGAAAGTAGAACGAAGGGAGGGCGAAAAAGTTGAGCTTTTTTCAGGGAAAAGTTTCCTCTCGCTCTCTCGGTTCTCGGTGATACGAGAAACTGCTGGATTACCGACCTGTGTAGGGGATGATACTTTCGGGAGTCGGACACAAGTAAATGATGGATCGTCCTTGTCGCGTGGTGGAATGTAAAACTCGCGTAAATCTCGACCTTTTCTGCCGCTCGCGTGCAAACTGCGCGCACTTTGCCCCGTACTTTCCACTCTGCTCTGCCTTTCAGACCTCTCGACGCTTCGTTATAATTAAGGAAGCCTCGCCTTCGAAAAGCCTTCCATCCGCTAGTGACCCGAGAGTGTCGAGAAGTAGTATCTTAGAACTGGAAGGAAACGAACGAACGACTTCGATTAAAGAAGATGGAAGGATGGCCTTGGAAGGATGGCCAACTCGGAACGTACTCGGGCGGTGGTTCGGTCTTTCGAGGAATTTCGGAACGTAACGCGGATTCGTTCCGGGAGCCGCCACGGAAGTCAAATATTTGGACGGATGGCGTGGAGTGATCGTGGAAAACCGCAGGCACGTTTTGGTTTTCCATGAAGGAACCGGCATGGTTTTCACGAGGTAGCTCGTTGTACACCGCGGCAACGGAAGAAAAGAAACATTGTGGCGAGCTACGTCGTGCCCCTCTGGGACGTGCTCTTCTCCGCCTCGCCAACAGCTGATTAATCGTTCCGGATCTTCCCCGGAGACCACGGAGACGCATCGAGCGGCTTCTTTGTCCTCGCGAACGTCGTTTCGTGCCCGCTACCACCTATTTTTCCTTCAACGTTGCAACGTACCAACCTACGTACAGAGTTCCTCGTAACACGCCTCCCCCACCCGCAACATTTTCAACCTGACATCACGTCGATTGATTAATTTCGTCGACGACCAATCTCGATCTCGATTAGTCAGCTCGGAGCGATGCACGGGTAGCTCGTCAAAAATTCAACGAGAAACTACGTAAAATATCGTGTCAATACGGTTGAGTGGTTGGCGATTGTTCCATCTCGGTAAATCGCGCGTAATGCCGAAGCGAGAGCAAGCGGAAGGATAAACGCGAAGGTTAGGAAGAGCGGACGTAGAGCGGTTTGTTATGCGTTGAAGTTGCCCCTGCAGTGCGGCACATTCGTTGCAGCTTAATTTGTTTATTTGTAGGGAAAAGGGAGGATCGGAGGGCAGGGATCGGTAGAAACGGCAGAGCGAATTGCACAGCGATACAATGTTTTATTTAAATACGTCGCTGCGATCTCACTGGCGCCCCATGGGTGCCCCTGGCCGGCAGTTGCCTACACTTAATATGGGAGGCGACAGACTCATTTTTATTTCTCCAGTCCCATGGAAAGCGACACGGCCGAGCCCCTCTTTCGTCCCCTTTCTCGCCTTCGCCTCCACCGTCGCGATTTCCTCCCGTTCTCTTCTCTTTCCGCCGTTCCCGAGTCGGCCAGAGTCGTATCTCTCTTGTTAAATTGCAGATGCACGTCGCCACGTAAGATTTATTAACGTTGCTGTTGCCTCATTGCTGGGTATTGAACATTGTTCGTCGGAGCGGAAGCGAATACGCGGCAGAAACACCGCCAATATCGAACATTCTTGCGCTCTGAATCATACTTTAGTTTATATTTTCTCCGTTTTTAACACTAAACATTACCAAGACGACCAATTTATAATTTTCCCTAGACACTTTGCAGACGTAAAACAGTGTATTTTTAACGATTTAAACAATTTTTTTTTCGTAAACATTTTTACGAACAGAAGCTCGTCTATCGTATCTATTGGATTTCGACACACAGCGCAACACTCGCGTCTGTGTTTTCCAAAAGTACAGGCACAAGTGTGTGAATTGTTTCTCAGTTTCGCCAGACAACAGTCCTCGCGTCTATCTCGTCTCGATACTCTGCAAGTAAAAAGTGTTTCCCTTCTCCTTGTCATCGCGGGAAACGGAAGAAACATTTTTTCAAGAAGTAGTTCGAGTCAACGATTCTCGACGCGCGCCAAAGTACCTCGACGAAATGTTGGTCGATGTACCGTTTCATCTCGGGGGTTCAACGTCCGCGGGCGATTGATAACGCGACTGTAAAAATAAAAATTCGTGAGCAAGGTTACAGCGTTGTAGGCTGTGGCGCGCGAGCAGGCAGGCCTATTCAACGTTTCGCGGCGGGTGTAGTTAAAGAGACGGAGGAAGTGTCCTTTGTACGACGCGTGATCATGTCATGCTCGTTATCAGGTACGTTCTCTTATGTCAGGGACAATGGAGATTTTGAAAAGACCGTATGAATTGTAAATGCATGCTGGGAGCATGGCCCAGCGCGGCGTAATTTGAGTTAATTCCGCTGCAGGGAGCAGGAGACTTGATTAAAAATCTTGACTCATTGTCTTCTGTTTGCCCTGGGTGCATGCCGTGGCTCCGGCCAATTTTCCCGAACGACCGCGGAAACGAATTCATTAAAATTCATAAAAATATGCATCTGGTTAGCATATTTAGCGGTCGGTAAATTTCTTCGCTTCGTTACTCGCGCTATCGCATGTCCCTCGCTCGTTCGACCATTTCCCTTCGGTTTCTGCTTCGCTCGCCTCCTCGCCTCGCGTCTAGGGGGGGTGTGTTCGGGACAGAAACGATACCGAGGATCCGGACTTTCGATCGAAAGGAGGCAGGGGCGGGGAGGAAGGGACGTGTATCGAACATGGTCCAAAGTCGATGCGCAAAGATAATTATAAATTCTCTTTCCTGATTACGTGGGAATCCCCACGGGTTGCGGGCAGAGTCAATGAAAAGCGACTTGAACTCAACTCCGGACTACCGTTCGGTAATCTTACCGCGAACAGAAAGTTTTGTCCGATGCAGAAGGCAAACTACTTTGGGCAAACGGCGGGGATCGCTCGATCTTCGCTCACCGTTGGTCGATAGCGGGGCAAGTTTGCGCGGGGCAACGCCAGGAAGAAAGTAAGCTGCTCCTTGTTGAAAGTTAACTTGAAAATTTAACGTCGCCGGGCGAGCGAACCGAGACATTAGATCGGCGAGGACGTAAGCAAATACGGTTAACTCTGTTTGCTCTGGTTTGAATAGAAATCACATGTGCGCTACTCGAGCGCGCCACCCGTGCGACCGAGGTCCTCCTACTACTTTCGCGACCTCCTCCACACAGCTCTCTCTCGATGCGCACCAACGGTCCCTCAAGTTAAATAGTATAATGGCCAATTTAAAATGTCCCGGAGTATCTAAGATCCGTGTTTGCCCGTGGCCGAGATGTGTTTGAACGGCATCTCGTTCCTCGACACACTGAGAATAGAGAGAAAGGAGACGGTTACGACGACGACAAATCCCATGGGCCCCTCGATCGGAGAGACTCCTCCTCGATCTCCACCCAACTCTGCGACACCGCAGTATCCTACATGCATATTCTCAGAGATGACGATTCTTAGTAAGTACGATCTCTTTCGTATTCTAATTAAAAGCTGCTCCCGGAATGAAAGGAACTTTTTGTGCGCGCTATTGCGGAGCAGTGGTTGCAGGGTACAGCCAACTGCGGAATCAAGCGCTGGAGAGAACGCTGGACGCTGAGAGAGAGAGAGAGAGAGAGAGAGAGAGAGAGACAGAGACTAGAAAAAGAATAGAGAGCGGGGGTAGAGGAAGGCGGCTATTTTTCACGTAGCCACTAGAGAGGAGCAGAGGCTTGCGCATTATTGCATTGTCCAGTTTGATAGAATCGGAAAATCCTTCAGGTGGTGGGACTGGGGGGGGTGTGGGAGGGGGGCCACGCGAGATGCCTAGCAATGCGCCTTGCGACCATTTTCCCCAGGGCACGCGGTAACCCATCAAACTTTTAGCCGGACATTCCCCGCCCCAATGCTCCTTCCACGCGTTGTTCTTCTTTTCGCGTTGGAACGTGCCAGAAGCCAGCTTCACCGGCAGCAGCCGTGAGAGGGGTTTACCGTGATGAATATTGCAGGGGGCGCTTATTGTTTCCACTCACAAATCATCCGCCGATGTCTCGCGGGGGGCGCCGCGCAATGTTTTATTCTCCTCCGGTCGACAGGGTCGACACTCGAACGCCTTTGCTCTGGCTTTCTTCATCTTCTACCGCTCCTCACCCATCGCTTCCCTCTCGCTCTCTCGCCTAACGCTTATCGATACCAATTTCAAAGAGGATCCCCTCTCTGTGACTGCTGTGAGCTGTGATTGCTCGACGAAATTTTCCCAAACTCTGTCTCTCTCCACGAGTTTCTTCAAACTCTTTTTCACAAATTTTTCCTCCTCCTTCGTTGATTTTTTTCATCGCTTGCGAATCCCGAGCGCGCGAGATCATTAGTCGCAGATTTTATCGCCACTACAATGCAGAAATTTCATTGGGGAAATTCGCGGAAAAATTTACGGGAGAGAAGTAAAGCACGCTCGGAAGGAAATCGCACGCTGGTGGAAATATATACTCCGGTTCTTTACGAGGGAAGCTAAACGGTGGTCGGGAAAGGAAACGTGAACTCGTTTCTCCGCCAGGCTCGAACACACCACCCTCGCCCCAATTCCGTAACAATAATTTTGCAAATAGCCGACGGAAGCCGCTGCTAAATAATGAAGCACCTTGTCGTCCGAGAAGATTCAATTTGCGGCGGCAACGCGTGGGATGAGCCAGGCTACACTCTACTAGAGAGAAAAAAGACGCGTGGCAAAGTTACTTGAACTCTGGTAAAATATCTAGCTGCCTCCGTCCCTTCTCCCGTTTCGTCGAGCAATTCCAAGGAACAGAGAAGGTTGATCGCGTGTATCTCTCCGTGCTTCTCGCTTCAACAATTCATGCCGCTTCGAGAGACGCCGTTCGGCTATCGCGTTTTGCAATTTCCACTCTGCAATTAACACTCGCGTCGTTCGAAAGTGTACGACAACGGTTGTTCAAGCGTTCGAACTCTCCCTAAGAAAATAAAGAAATTTGTCCGTTCCCTTCGTGTTTCCGTAACGCTGTCAAGCTTGTTAGCTTGCCTCGCGTTATGGTCCTAAAAAGCAACCGGTCCACGCAAGATATTCAAACGTAATATTCAAATGGCCGCCGTAACCCGTAAACTTGATTTTCCAGCCAGGGCGTGCGGCCATCTACACACAAATCAAGCCCGCTTTTGGATGATGGTGCCGTTCGTACTTCGAAGGAACTGATTTTACAAGGTATAGATTATTGCATTCGAGACAGAAGTAGAACTGTAAATCATTGGTCGATAACACAGGCCTATGACTCATGTAAATAGATCATATGCGTCCTCTATCGATGTACGGCACAAGCAACTAATTGGTACATATGAACTTTCTGGAAAATGAAAAACCTTCGTGCGATAAAGAACTGCAATAAAAGCTGTCATTAAAGTTGAACTGCTGTTTTAAATAAAAACCGATAACATCAAATAGAAATATAGCTGTGCAAACGGAAAGAAACACTCGAGCGTCACTTTCAACAAAGAGCGAGTAGACGACTTGCTCCTCCCTTACTTGATTCGGTCGTGATTTTGTCCCAGTTCGAAGCAACGTGAAAAATTTCCAGTTTGCGTCCGGTTCAGGTTCAAATTCACTTTGCGTTTCACTCGTTGAAACCCAACGAGAGTGAGACGTCTCGCGCGTTGTTTCACGCAGAATATACGCCTGCAGAGAGCGCGTCCGGTGGATAGGGTGAGAAGTTGCGGATTTCCGGGGCGTGGAGCGAAGAGAGAGAAAGAGAGAGAGAGAGAGAGATCCGCTAGAACGTGTTTACTCTTGGTGAAACTAATTGCGCGTGCACAATTTTATTAAATTTGTCCACAACGTTAGCTCGTTTGCATTCGTTAATGAGTTTTCGGTCTGGCAGTCCGAGCTAGGGACGTAACGAGGTTGGGACAAGCGGACAAGGGGGTGGGAAACGCTAGATCAAGCGGACGGACAGGCGGATAAGCCAAGTGTGCCCGGTTTGGTTTTTGTCACGAATTTGCATACTTTGCTTCTGCGAAATCCTCCGCTGTTCTTTCTCCTCTCTCCCCTCTTCCTTTTCTTCTTTTCTTTTTTTTTTTCTTTTTTCTTTTTGCTTTTTCCTTCTCCTTTTTTCCCCCGACCTGCTTTTGGTCCCGTGAATGACATTTCACCGACCAACGAGACTTTCATGCTGTACACATAAGTACACGGAGATTGCGATAGAGAACCGTAGATCACTCTGCGGTCTGGCATCTCAAGGGTCGCATTATCCCCACGCCCAAGGGGCAGCAACCCTTTTTGTCGGGCTTTCTTCTACAAATTACGCTTTACATCCTACCGCCTGCAACGCGAAAGAGTTTAATCGACCCTGCGGAAAAAGATGGGCACCTAAGCATTTCTTAACTAATCGAAGGTGCACCCAACCCGCTCGCACCCTTCTTCGCCACTTTGATTTCACGGTTTCTGCAAGCTTTCGATGAATACGCTTTCAGTGAAATACGCCACTAGCGACTAAAGACACTTTAGTTCAATCTTTCATTTGAAATATTAGTAATTTACATCGTCCAACCTACAACAAAAGACATTTTACCGTTTAACCGTAATTTAGAACAGATAACCGGTATCTTTAGGTTACTATTCGATTACGTTCGATGAAACTGAAATAGTATGATGCTATCAAAATGATGTTAGGTAGATGTACTTCGGTATAACACCGGTAAATAAAATATTAATATATCGGAAAAGGAAAAGGAGACAATGATTGAATGTTTTCATAAAGCTGCCGATAGTAAATTTGATGACGCTCATACACGTATTTGTTATTTCTGATACTAATTCATCGTTGCGTCTCCATACAACATCAGCCACGATACTCTTACTTAATTTTAAGAGATGGCCGATTTCTCGATACGTTTTTCCTTGCTCTAGGTGAAAAATGACTAATTGTCGAATACGTCGATAAATCGAGAGAGGAGTTGAAACAACGATTAATCGTAGAATGGAAGAATATTCCGCTAAATTACTTGAAAAAAAATTACTGGAAATATGCCTGAGCGTCTGCGATATATTATTGAAGTTGAGGGCTACCTAGCAAAATATTAATTATTGTTTATGTTAACAATTTTCAGGTTCGAATATCGTAGCTTTTCAAATGTCCGAATATTTTTGCCACGCTACATTTCGACATAGCTCAGTTTATTGTTTGATGTTAAGAAAAGTATGTGCAATAAATCAATAAAATTTATGTTGCTATAAACTATAACGAATGTTCTATTATATTATTAAAAAATTAATCCAAATTTACTATTGTAAACAATCGAAATCCACAACAATATTTTGAACAGCACAATGTCCGAATATTAATAAGAGTCACTGTACGTAGAAAATGAAAAATGTGTTTTCGTCAGTAAAAAAATGTGGTGCCGTGTCAGTATATATTTCGGTATTTTTACCGTTGTGGACATCAAATATCAATAAAATACGTATGAAAATACCGGTATGACCGTCTTGTACCGGTATTAAAACCGATTTCCCAAATAGCGGTTATATCACGATAAGCAAATACCGGTATAATACCTAAACCTCACAATATTTCGGTTTCAGTCTCTGGGTATAGTATCTCAAAACGCGTGGAAGCAAGTGTCGAGGCAGATACGAAGGTGAATCGATCAAAAAACTTGTTACGTTACCTGGTTCAGTGTTTATGACGCTCGTATCGCGATTGCTCCTGAAACTTTTTAATCGCCTCGTTTTGATACATGGCGAAATCTTGAGTAAAACGCACTCCTCTTAATGTCGGGACTTGTACCACGATACGGTATCCCACGGGAACGAAACCACTTGGAATATTTACGATAAATACGCACACGTACCTTCCTGTCTGCCAGGCGAATAACAAGGGGGCGTAGGCCGATAAAAGACATTATTCAAATTTGCTCTCCGTATAATCGAGTGGAGCAAAGCAAAGACTTGAAGAGAAACGTGGCGAACGACAAGATCATCATCTGGCGTCTGCTACATGTTACAAGGGATGTTAAATTCGTTCGAGTACGGATGGACATTTTAAGTCCAGTCAAAATTACACTTTGTTTCTTTCGTCAGAGATGATACGGAAGTTTGTCTGTCAAAAATCAAAAGCTTCACCGCAGTTGAATTCAACTCATCTCGTACGTCCTCGGGACGCAAACGAAGACGTCGATATTACGTCGATATTACGTCGGATATACAGAAATCGTACAAACAGAGTCGTACGATCCGGCTCTTTAGTAGGAGAAATTTGCCGACAGTGAGAGAAGCCAGCGAGCACACGACGACGAAGGCACGGTGATGGCTCGAGTCTGAGCAATATCACGGGGACGTGGTCATCTTAATGGAGTCGTCGGTCGCCGGTGCGAGCCCTGGAAACCGAAAAGCACGCACCAATGGCTTTAATGAGATTCACAAGTCGCAAATCCCGTCTGAAGTGATGACACGCTCTCGCAACGTCGGACGTTGTAAACTACAGTCCCCTTCCAATACCACGAAACCTAACGAAACTTGCACGCTCGTGTGTCAAACGTGCGTTAACGTTTCGCGTCACGTGTCACTACCCTGGCTCTCTCCTCCTCCTCAGAAATACGCGTGTACGCAGATGCACACCTAGAAAAATTTGCAACATCGTCGTTGGCAAACCGACACCCTCCCGCGAGTTCGAAATTCAACTCGTGAAATTTGAAAACGAAGCAAGGACACGCGCATCGAGATCAGAGGAGACGATTTACAGGGACGATTGGTTTTCAAGAGCTGCGTAACCCTCGGCGAACTAGCGCGAGGTCGGTGGGTACCTGTGGCGATGAAAACGAAGTGGAAGAGGTTGAATTTCAGTTTCGGCCGGTGGCGGATGGTCGGCGAGGGTAATGGGGGAGAGAAAGAGAGGAGAGAACGGAACGGGAAGGAGGAGAAGCTGACAGGATTGCGTTCGTGTTGGTCGTGAGTTTCGGACTTGGGAATTTCGGCCGGTGGCTCGTTCGCGGGGCACAAAGCGGTCTGCCGGACTTAACGTGATTAGCAGAGATACCCCGGTAGCTTCCTATTATCCGCGGTCCAGACGCCGCCGCACAACCAACCCCCCCCCCTACCGTCCTCATACCCTGCTCCTACTCCTTCCCCCTTTCTCATCCCCGTCTCCACCACTTCGTCTCGATTCAACCGAACAAACGGACAACAACGCCGACTATCAATATATCTATGGTAAACGTCGCGGACTTCTGCTTCATCTGCCTGCTAAGAAACACTTCCCGTTCCGTCCAGACTTCTGCCCGAATCTCCCGTCGTCGACATTTCTCGTACAGAGGCAGCTTCTGGACAACTTCACTTGCAACGAAGAGTCTTCAACGCAGACGGAAGCGAGTAAAATACGGTCAATGGAGGGGAACGTTTTAGGGAGAGGAAGAAACGAATCTCGCGAGGAATTAGCGAGGCTGAAACGTAGCGGCGACGGCGCGGCGTAGCTTCGGTCGGGTGACCGGGATCAGAGACCAAGAGTCCGATGGTAAAATCAGAGAGAAGCGAAGCGATACCCGAATGCACGAGAGCTTACGGTCAGTACACAGGGTGAGAGTCGCTGCGAGTATGAAACTCAATTTGATTCCTGCTTCGAGCGGAGTGCGGAGTGCGGAGTGCGGAGTGCGGAGTGCGGAGCGCGGAGACCGGTCGTCGGAAGCGGAGGTGGGTGGCCAGGGAGAGGTGGAGTGGCGGACCATCGCCACCCCAGAAAAGGGGGTGCTCCCAGGGGCGTGCGACTGACCCGACATCCTGCAGGATCCAGCCACTCATATTGCCAATTACCAACTCTACGACCCTCTCGCTCTTCGCTCTTCGCTCTTCGCTTCGGACTTGGGATGATTCTAGCCACTTTCAGCCTGCTCCAGTTACGTCGCCAACATTCTCCTCGTCGTCGTACCACCGGCGAAGAAACTCTCGGGCGTTCGCAGTGTCTACGTGCACCACACAGCGCGCGTCCGCGTGTCCGTTGCGAGCGAAATCTTTGTCGCGGACCAAGCGACAAGTACGCTTTAAAATAGCTACTTTGACCAATCGTATCGTTTCGATCGAGTCAACTTGGAAACTTTGCGATCAAAAGGCATACGGCGAGTAAACGGAGATAACAGAAGCGAACAAGCAGCTAGCGTAAATCTGTAGGCATATTGAAATATATATATATACAGACAGAGAGAGAGAGAGAGAGAGAGAGAGAGACGGAAGCATCAAAGTGCAGCACAATAGAAATGAAACCACGAAAATACGGTCGCAAAATCACTTAGGTTTATTGGACCGGAAGAAAAATGACGATGCATTTGCCGGGGTAATCGTATATAAAATCTATATGTCACTGGTATACGGTTCTATATCGCCAAGTTTATGCGTTATAAAAGAGGGTCGCCGGATGGCGCTCGGATAGAGGAGAAGCCAGAGAGAGATGTCAGAGAGGTAAAAGGACGAGGAGTTGAGTTTAACAAATATTGAAGTCTTGGGAACGTCAACTCACACCGAAACCTCTCCTTCGTGCCGTTACGAAAAGAAAGTTCGGAGTTTAAACTTGTCTAAATGTTTATACTTTTTCCCTCGCTTCGATATTTTCACGAGACCCGCCCTAACATCATTCTCTCTCTCTCTCTCTCTCTCTCTCTCTCTCTCTCTCTGATACGGTCTCACGCCACCGTCGTCGACTTGACGTGTTCTCAAAATGACATTTTCGCCCAGTCGCCTTTCAATATTTTCCTTTACACGCCACCGACGTTGCTTCATGAACAACTCATGCGTCCTTTTCACCCTTCCACCATCCCCCGACGGTTCACGTTTGCCGCAAACTTTCACTTTATTCGACGCGAATAAAGCGATCCGTCTCTTCGCCTAGTCTCAATTAAGCGTCCCGCTGATTTACATACATTGCGTTCCCGATTTTTCGCGTCGCAAGAGCATCGATAAGACCGATCGATCATCGTCGACGAAGAAGCAAGTTTCGCGTCTGATGGACGAGAAGAGGGAAACAACGTTTCGAGAAAGGAATGAAAAGAAGGAAGAAAGGTGGCGCGAACGATAACGCGGAGGCCGATTAGAAACGCATCGGGGCAACGCAACGGTTGCAAGCGGCGGGCGGTGAGCTGATTCGTAGAAGGGTAGTCGGTGGGTGGTTCACGGCAGAGTAAGATGTAATTTTCAATACTCGGGGAGCGGAGTCTCTGGAGGCGCAAGGGGAGCCACAATTCCGGGGGTTTACCGTGCACTGTCGACGTAAACTCTCCTCAGTCGCACCCCTGTCGGCCCAAGTCAGCCACGGAGAGTACCACTTATTCGAACCCCCAGTGACTGTCAATACAGGTTCCAACAGTGTCTCCAGAAGCATATCAGACGGATGAATAAATCTCGTTACATGCTTGATCCGATAGAATTCGAATAAGCAGCAACGTGTTAAATCGACGATCGCGAGTCGGCGCGCGGTTTCCTCCATACACCGTGCCTTCGCACCGTTTCGTAACCTCGTTTCTTGCGCGTCGCCACTCCAGTTGGAAGTTCCAAAATGTCCGAGTTTCAACTATTTTTCCGAATAACGCCACGTTGTTGTTGAGTTGTTAAAAAAAAAAAAAAAAAAGAAAAGAAAAGAAATGGAAACTCAGCTGAGAGAAAATACGAGCGCGTACAATAAGTCGTAGCAGTGCGTGTAAATGCGTATGAATGCCAATGGCGAGGGTGTAAGTGCGGTGGATTTTGTTTTTCCCCCTCCCCCTTTCTTTTGCTTGTTCGGAATAACCTTGTTTCAAAGTTGCAACTATGCCGTTCGACGTGGTAACGTAAGAACCATGTGGGAGCGTCGTTCAGAGCCCAGGGGAAAGCTGAGAGTCACACTGATCTTGCTCTTTGTCGCGGGGCCCATTCGAGTGCATCCTCCACCCCCACGTAGCATCTAGCAGCTCTCTCTTTCTCTCTATCGTACCACCATCTTCCCGGCAACCTCTCTGCAACCTACCCACCTACCTTCCTACCTGCCTATCTACCTTCCTTCCTTCCTTCCTTCCTTCCTTCCTTCCTTCCTCCCTTCCTTCCTTCCATCCTTCCAGAGTCGCGAGCTACATATCGTGGCTTTCGAAACCTCCTGAGAGGCCACGCTGACTTCGATATTCCGTATCGAGTTACGCTCGTTTCGCCTACCAAACAGTCCGTAGCGCGGCTCGTGCGAACCAATACACGAACACCCCTTTTCCCAGAAACTTGTTAAATTATTGAAATAATAGATACTCGTCGCGTTCTTATCAAAGTCCGCATACCTGCGAAGCCCAAGTACCCATCGTGTTTAAACGGCCTTTCAAGCATGAACCAACTAACTACCTGAGCGAAGATTTTGGAAACTTGCAAAAACTTTCAAAATGTTTCTTTTCGATAGAATCGTTGCAACTGTTTTAAAAGAGCAGAGATACGTGGAAATTATTCCTGCGCAAACCACGTTCGCAAACCACTGTTGCAACGCAGACGTGCATCGTTCGAAGCAGCGACGAAGCCGCGGATAAAGGAACGATGGCAATGATTGCGACCTTCGAGCGTGTAACGATCGTCGAATCAAGGAAATTCCCTGAACGCGGCAAATTAGTATCCGTTTGATTTACCCATGGGAGGATGAGGTAAGTTGGCGATCGGTCGTTCGTCTCAGGTACACGCAAAAACGTCTTCCGGCCCGCCGCTGGAAATGCGATCGTCATCTAATTGGAACTCGATACCCGGTAACGAGGGTTACAAACTTTTCCCGTTTTCTATCTGGGCTCAGCTCGGCCCCCCCCCCTCCCTCCCGCTGCCGCGTCTTCGCCACGTTCGCGACCCTTCGATTCTCATTCCCTCCACCGTGGGTGCGACCCCTTCGGGGTCGGTCGAAAACTCTCTCGAAAAGGGGATGAAAAATTGTTATCTTATTTACGGGCACGAGATTAGACCACGTAGACACGTTTCGCGCGCCACTAACAGGAGGCGTCGGGATGACGAATGTCCCCGATCCCGCTGATTCGCTCACCCGAAGCTCCATTTACCGAAGGTCTCTTCGTTAATTAACTTTGTTAATTAAGCGAATGCAGCTGAATGCCGGACGTCGCAAAGACGGCTAAAACGTATGGGGATGGAACTGCTAAGGGGTTGATACGGGACACCGATTACCGAGGTAATTGTCACGTCGTCGTTGACGTGCCCCGCCTATCCCATATATCCTATCGTTCTGTATTCAAATTCCTTTATTCCCGTTCCCGTTTCCTTCATTCAGAAACGTCGAATCGGAGTAAATTCATTCCCACGTGGTCAAACTTGCCTGCCATTTTTCGGAAAAGTAAAGCAACGCGTGACGTTGGAAACAATTTTACTTGTTTTCTCTGTTTTTTATCTTTTTTTCTTTTTTTTTTTTTTTAAGTGGAATATCGAAAGAAAAACCGCACGGCGAGAGAGATACGAGGCGAAAAGGAAATTTCCAGATAATGCGTCGCCATAAGACAGGGCAGGTAGCAAGTGAGTCGGGTAGGTGGTAGGTGGGTCGAAACGAGTAGCGCGTTTGGCGCGCAACGACGTCGGATACGGGGAATTACTCGTGCGCCATTACGAGCTGCGGTTCGTTTGCAGAACGCCTCAACGATGCAGACAGTGCATTCGACTGCAACCGGCCACGAGTCCCCAAGAGAGATGCAACACCAGCTTACCTACGCGCCAGTTTGGAAATCTCGGCGCGGAGATGCGATACATCTGGAGTCTGGAGGGTAGGTTGCAGACATCACGTGAGAAGCGCCCAACACGAGAGAGAGAGAGAGAGAGAGAGAGAGAGGGAGGGAGGGAGGTAGGGGGCAACAGAGCGTCGAAGGTGGAGAGCCGAAAGGACGGAAGAGGAAGGGTAAGGTCGCTTCAACCTCTCAGCATCCCACGAGGCCCCCGGTGTAATTAAGCGAGTGCACCCTCACATGTCTACGTACGTTCGCGTCGTGTCTATCCATCTAACCGTGGCAGGGTTGTTCTCTTCGCCGGAGTCGGTGCCTTGAACCAAGGGTCGAAAGATAAGGCCGCAAAAACCTCTTTGAAACCTCGGTGCAAACTCGGTTCGTAACATCTTGTCGACTCGTATCTCGAAAGCCGCGTTTGTTGAAAACGAGAGAGAGAAAAAAGAAAGAAAGAAAGAAAGAAAACGTCCGTTCGGTAGGAATCCAACGATGCACGACAAGTTTCTAGCTTTCCTCTTTTCGTTGGAGGGGAGGGGACACACAACGCAATGAATTTCACGCAACGATCCTCGAGGTCGGGAAAATTTTTGAAATCCTTCGACGATGGAAATGGAGGAAATCGAAGCAGATCCAAAGGTGGCGCAGGAATACCGTGGAAGACCGCATGCACGTTAGTGTGCACGTTATATGGTAATGGAGGGCCAATCATGCGGTAACTAGCCACCCTGGGGAGACGGTCAGGGCTGCCAACCAGTGGTCAGCTCCCGTCAATGTGTCACTTACGTAGCTAGAATACCGAACCCTCCCGACAGAATGTTACTGCTGAACGCATTTCCCCTCGATTGCAAGTCCCGTCAGTCTCGTGTCTGGAACGTTCTATCGGCGAACATCAAAATTCTTCGCCACTTTTATTAGTCTGCGGCAACTTTCAAGAAGAGGAGAGACGTCGCGTCTTTTAATATTTATCCGCGCCCTCGCGTCCGTTTCGTTGCTTCATCTTCTTTAAAAAGCGCCGTACTTTGAAGCTTTGTTCCAACGCAAGAGCGTTTCAATCGCCGACGCATCTCGTACGATGGTTGACAAACGCAATCGGTCACGCGGTGACATTTTCCGCTTAATAATACGATTCATCCTCCAATTTATTTATTTATTTATTTATTTATTTATTTTTTTTTCATGGAAACGAAGAGTGGTAGGTACAAGTAGCAACAAGTCTGTCGTTTGCCAGTTTGCGCTGACAACGCTTGCGACGGTGAGATTCGCGGTGTCGCTGTGCAAAACCCAGCGTTTAAAGGGTCACGGATGGAAAGACGAGGGAGAGAGAGAGAGAGAAAAGTAGGACCGGGACGGAGGGTGCGGACGAGCACAGAACGAAATGCGTCGGGCAATTCTTGATTCGAAGGGTCATGAACGACTTGACGAAGGTCCGAGTAAAACTACCACCGGCAGAAACAAACGTATCACGTTCTATCACCGATGCCGGCAGCCCAGCTACGCCACCTTGGCCACTGGTCAAGTCAAGGGTGTATAGAACCACCGCGCGAGAGAGAGAGAGAGAGAGAGAGAGAGAGAGAGAGAAAGAGAGAGAGAGAGTAGGAAACAGGGCGATAAATAACTACAGGATGAAAAAGGGGGCGCGGTACCCTCCCGGGGCCCCTAAACCTAGACTACACACCCCCCGACGTCCCTTGCCGCCCCTCGTCCAAGCAGCACCGTATAAACCGCGCACGGGCCGACCCCGACAATTATACCCTCGCACGCGAAATGTTTTATTACCCTGACGTACAGAATGCCTGCGAACGCTGCGAGCGTGTGGGCACACGTGAACGTTCCGCGACGCAGCCTGCTCGCGCGTTTTCGTTTCCACGCGTTCGACAACTGCCCTACATATCCCACGCTTTTCCAACCGTCTGTCGCAAAGATACCGATTACCTACGCTATTTTCTTTTTTTTTTTTTTTTTTTTTTTTTTTTTTTGTTTCCACGATCGCAGTATCGCGACACCACCACTCACGCTTCAACGCGACATCCACTTTCGCGAATGTTCCATTTCTATTTGAGATCGAGCAATGTCGAGAGTATCGATCGAAAACTCTAAACATTTCCGTGTGGTTCTCTCTTTGTGGAGCATCGCGGAGCACCGTCAGAGATTTGATTGTTACACATAGTCGTACAGCAAAGATTTTGAGAGATTTCAGTCCGGATCCGAAGCTTTGAGACTGAAAATGGCCAATTACCAGGCAAAGCACTTGATGAAAGTCCTTCAGCGTTCTGGGGCATGATCTTGGAGGGACGTGCGAGGATCGGCAGTACCTGAGAGGATCCTCCATCTCCCGAAACGTGCAGCAGACGACGCTTTCGCCTGATT
The DNA here is from genome assembly GCA_036937485.2 of Tetragonisca angustula. Classification (NCBI taxonomy): domain Eukaryota; kingdom Metazoa; phylum Arthropoda; class Insecta; order Hymenoptera; family Apidae; genus Tetragonisca; species Tetragonisca angustula. The sequence continues at coordinate 130,496 of JAWNGG020000283.1, read as the reverse complement.
TCGCAATCAAGGCTCGCACTATCCGCTAACTGCTCACTAAATCGAGGATCCAATCTTCCCTACCCTCCTAACTTTTCACAGTACGGTGATACGTCGCCAAGAACAGAGTCTTTCCTCCGTTCATCAAGTATCACCCGGTCGTATGGACGAACGAACGTGCGAAATCAAATACTACTGCGGCTGACGAAGAAAATAAATTCACCGGTCCGCGTCGTCTTCGTTTTTCCACGTTTTTCGCGTGTCATCAAGTTTCGCAAGCACGCGTTCAACTTGTTGAAGCGCATTTCGCGTGCAAATTGATCGTTAATTAATTAAAAATGCAGAGACTGACGGCAGAGGTATTTACCTCCTGCGTCGTGTATTCACCCCTCCAGCCAAGTCAGCTCTTAGTCTTCGGCTAATCGGGTTAAATTAACTCGGTTAGCGTATGACGGGCTGTTGCTGTGGTAGTTGGTGACTCGTTGTACGAAATCGCGACTCTGATTAAAAATCTCCCACGTTCTATCACGCTTTCGCTATTTTCACGCGAAATTGCCCCGCTTTTTTTCTTTCTTCTATCGATTACTCTGTCACAATATCTGCGCGATTGTCATTCTCGTCGTTCTCAAAAACCAAAGGATTAAGCAAATCTTGTCAAAAATACGAAAATTCCGCTAAATCGTTGTCAAATGATCAATTTTGAAAAGTAAATGAAATCTGATCACGGAGATTGAAAACGATTTCGTCCAGCAGACGAGTTTGTTTCGAACGAAAAAGATGCGTTGCAAGATTGAGAAGAGAAAAAGTCGCCCCGACGGTTAGGAGCTCCTTTATTAGTTTCTATCGAGGCATTGATTTTTAAATTGTGTAATAAATAAAATTAGCAACGGGGGTGACTTCGGTGGCCGCCCGAGGGGTCGACTTGTAACTTAATCAGGGCAACTTCCCCCACTCCCTAGACTTAATAAAGCTGTCTCAATTTTCGCCTCATTGCCGAGAATACCTAGCCGGATTCTTTTATTCGATTTGTGCATGCTCAGTTAGTCAGGAAATCTCATTTTTCAATCGCTCGAAACGGGAAACGGGCGACGTTGTTTCCAACTCGTTGTTTTCCGACGAACATTTCATCGCGTTCACGAACAAATTGACGATCGACATTATCGACAAATGACGGTGCATAAATATAGATATTTAATAACGTCTCTCTCGTGTCGAGTGGCGTCGAGCGTTACCGAGAAGGGTCGATTTGGCTCCGGCGACAGTCGATTGATTAGTTACAGGAGGTACCATTCCGAACGTTGTTCAAACGTACTGCAGGACGATACGAAGACACGTTCACACCCAGGCTCGGTTACAGTCCGTCAATCGTCGTACTAATGGAACATCAAAACGTACACGATGCAATCATGTTGTATTATGCACGACGGCCTCTCACGTTGCTTTCTGTATAGCTGAGTTCGTCGAAAGACGAAATGGTGGAACATTTACCAGGAAGGTTTCACTTTCGTGTTGAAATTATCATCGCCAAACGATGGATCACGAAGAGATCAATATAAATGTCAAAAGATCTTTTTTCTTTTTTTCTTTTTTAGGTTCAAAATCGGATAGGCATCGAGGTTATTAGCGACTTGTATTAAAAGTCGTTTCCTTCAAATTTAATAAACATTGTCATCTAGTGACGATAATTTAACATGTTATAACATTCTAGTTAAATGTATTGACATTTGGTGTGCTTGTTTAAATTATATTATATTACAGATTGAAACTGTATTAATTCTAAATTTTGTATAGTCAAAAATCATTATGTACTTACGGGCAATAATTTGCATTAGTATAGATTCATGTCCATCGAGTATTGGAGTGTTCTTTTCAGATGATTTTGAGAAGTCGAAACAAAGAATCTTCTCTGCCACTCAAAATTTGTACATTCTGCACGTGGAACGTGTCGAGCTGGGACAGATTCTTCATCTGTCGCAAAAAGGGGAGTCAATCTTCTCGATTAGGTGTTCGCGTGTCCTGTCCTTAATCGAGCCAGTGCAACTCTTTCTTTTAATATCAATCTGCTAATAGGACCTTCTTGATGGAAATGGCAAGTTTACTTTGTTCGATTTGACATTGTTGGTTCCCTTCATCCTTGACGCTGATTTTTCTCATAGCGTATATAGGTTCTTGATATCGGATAGAAGTTTTTGGCTGACTTGATGGCAGGGTCAATGCTTTCTTGGCATTTCGTTTCCAACCCACCCTGACGAGACCATTGTCACATTGTTGTTCACGCAAAAGTCGAAAAGTTGAGTGTAAAATGTAGAAGTGCTTTCAACGATGACATCATTTTCGTCATTTTTGGATCGTGTTCGTCAAATCGGTTGAAAATGAAAATTAAAGAAGACGTCACAAGTGGAGGAACGAGTGGGGGAGGGGGGGGGGCGAAAGATGCAGTTTTCGAAGAGCGAACCAATGGAAGAGAAGCTTGAGTTGCGACGTCGCGAGGCAGAGGGGCAGAGGAAAGAAAATAAGAGAATTGTGCCGAACAAAGTAATTATAGAGTGGCGGCGTAGCGAGAGGAAACGGTTCGTCGGGCTGGCGAGCATTCCGTGAGGCGGAGGTGGAACGGAACCAAGGGTCGGAGTTGATAAAGAAATAAAGAATCGTGAAAGTTCGCGTCGAACCCCGCGCTCCCGTGGGGCCTTATGACTTAAAGTCTCCTTACTCCGTTAATTCTGAACATTAACAAAAGTCTCGCTAAAACTCGCCGCCAACTTTCCCGCCCTCCTGGGACCGGCTCCGGGACTTGTTAATGAAAAAAATACAATAAAACTGTCTCTCTCTCTCTCTCTCTCTCTCTCTCTCTCTCTCTCTCTCTCCCTCTCGCGACGAAACTCGTCTCGAGTCGTCCAGACTACCTGGTTGTTCGCGCTTTGCGAACGACACGCTCCTCCTTTCTCTCATTCTGGCATCTTCGAGACAGAGTTATTGCTAGAAACGAATCGTCTTCGGCTACTGTCAATCTACTGCAATCGACACTACGCGCGAATGAAAAGAGATTAGCCAAAAGTCGCTTAGTACGCTAGAAAATCCTACATTCACAGACACATCTCCAAGTATCGAAACTCGTTGGAAACGAAACAGGCGCCTCTGTGCTTTTCTTTTGAAACGTATTTAACAATGACAGCCCCGGCGTTCGAGCTACGCGATTAAACAAAAAGTAATGGGGGGGAAAAAATGTGGCGCGCTTGCCTCGCCGCGATTGTCGAAAGCAAATTTAAACTCCCGTATTCTTCCGGAGCAGGGCGAGAGGTTTAATATCAAAGTGCTTTATGTTCCCGCTTTGCTCGCTACACCGCGACCCTTTCTTGCCTCGGCGAACGAGATCTATTATTTATTCATTTATTCCGGCCGAGATGAACTTTACGAAGATTTTAATAGCGCCTCGACGTTCCTCGAAGCTCCGCGGTCAAGCAAACGTTTTGGATTTAGGGACGTGCGATGTTTCCAGTTTCCAAATCGTCGCGGAAATGACGATTTTAGACGGACAGAGGAGGGAGGAGTATTCGTTCCGAACACGTTTCGCAAAATTAATCACACAGATCTTGAGAGGAGAACGCGGCTCGTGATCGTCTGACGGTAGACATTCCAGTAACGTATGTCGCCACTTAACCGCTGACGAGCTTCCACGCTACCGACCATTTGTTCCACGACAATATTCAGCTTTTCGCGCACTCTCGCGCGACGCAAAGATCGAGAAATTGCGACGAGGATTTTAGAATCCTCGAAGAACGACGCTCTTACCCGCAAATGTAAACGAGAATCGAAAAGAAATTTCACGAAACAGAATTTCCTCGCTCGGCCGTGACAACAGTTACACACAGGCCTGAACGTACGCTGCACGAGGACGCGAGACGGAGAAAGAAAAGTCGACGAGGGAGAGTTATCGTTAACGCGAAACGGAAAACTTCTCGATATCGGTTAAACGAAAGTTTCGACGCAGCGGCGGAATAGGCTGGGAATAACGTTTGATCGTGCTGAAAATTAGGGAAGCGATCCCGCGGAGAGGCAGACAGGGAACGCCGGGGGGGAAGCGAAAAAAAAAAAAAAAAGGAAAAAATGTCGGCGAGGGAAATGGGATACGATAGCGAAGGAAAAAGGGACAAGGGTTCGAGAACTTTAATATAAAATTTGTCTCGACACGTAATTTCTAGAAAATTTAGAACAACGTTTCACGTTAGACACGTGGACGAAAATTTGCAAACTTACCAACGTGAGTACGGTCAAATATTTAACAATGAAGAAAAAAAAAATGCATTTACAACGAGGAAACGTGTAAAGAGAATGAGAGAGAAACGCGTAAACTTAGCCTGTGACAAGACTACGTAAATTGGTGGTGCGAAGCAGCCGTCGAAACTGCCAACTTCGCTTACCGATCGAGATTCGATCTTTCCCCTCCGGGACGAGGAACGTGGCCTCGGTGCGCGAAGATGGAGCTGGCCCAGGGGTGATAGCACACCTAGTTTTGATTCGCCTCATGGCATCGTACCGGTCACGGGGCTGACGGCGCGTAATTGTTCTCTTGTCTGGTTCTCGCACGGCATCCAACCCCTGCCAACATCCGCCATCCCCGCCGATTGCCATCGCGCCAAGAATGCATAAGCAGTCTGCTTTAGCAGCCCGCAATGCTGCAAACTCTCCTGCGCTTAGCTACTCTTCCATCTCTCTTCCGAGAGATCGCCCTCCCCCCTCCGAAAACACTCGCCAATTCTCAAAATCACAGCAGCTCCTTTCCGCCCCAGAATGCTCTCGCGCTCATCCACGCGATTTAATCGTCAGAATATTCTCTCATCGAGTAGAATCGAACGCGAAAATTGTACTCGCTTGATCGATTTCAAATAAAACATTTACTCGTTCGATCTTCATTTATCATCACGCGTAACGTTGCATCTTCATTTAACAAACGACGTGGCAAATCGTAGAATCATATTAACAGTAATCGGCAGAGCAATTTGTTGTCTCTCATCGGAGGATAAACCGATTTACGTGCGCGAGGCTTCGCGAGCCTAGGTAATAGATGAACGCGTCGTGACACGGCTCAACGGCCAATCGACGGGACTTTTAGAAATTGACAAACGATCATTTCCCCCTTCGTGTTCTCCCTCGGAATCGAAGTATCGTTGGAGAGATCGAACCATCGACACGCCTGATGGATTATTAATGACCGACAGTGTTCAGTCTCTGGTTCGTCTCTGTTCTCTCTCGACCGGCTCTGTCGCTCGGCCAGCCATATCCGGATCCGGAGAAACGACTCGCGGAGTCGCGCGCGATCCCGCCCGCAATCATATCGCGCGCTGATAATTGGCAGAGAACCGACAATCGTCGTAATTTCCGGGCTCCCAGCCCGGAAATTCTGACGTGTGACACGCGACGGTTCGACGCTCCTGGGAGGCACCTCATTCAATTAGCCACTCAGTTACTCGCATCACATCGCATTTACCCATCAACCACCCACTCGGTGTTTCGTCTCTCTCTCTCTCTCTCTCTCTCTCTCCCTTTTCCACCCTTTCCAACTCCCCGACGACCCTCGAAAATCGTCCCGGCTACGCGCACCAGTCCTACGGCTTCACGGTGAACTGGTGATTTAAACTAAACCAGTCGAGAAATGTCGACGATGATCCCTTCCTCCGATGAACCCACCGGCGACGGCCTCGACGAACGTCACCAGCCTGTCATTCGGCAAAACGTCGCGTCGCCGGGAATATTGCCAACGACTACTGCTTTCCGTCGCTTCCTTCAACTTTGTTTGTCGCTCCCGCAACTGCTGCTCCCAACCCTACGCACGCAGACTCTCGACGATCTTTCTTCGCCGTGTAACTACATGAACGAGCGTATTAGCCTGTCACGTGTATCACCGGCGCGAGCCGATTAGACGAAATAAAGACGCGCGCGATCGGCAAGAGGGAAGAAAAGATTACAAAGTGTAAAAGTTGGTGGGAATTCGCGAGCGATGGGAAACTCGGCGAAGGGCCGAAACCGTCGCTCCGCGCCGGCACACTGGAATTACTCGACAGCTACCTCCCACGGGACTAAACTTGTCCGCGACAATTTCAAACTTATTTTAACATTCATATAAGCCCCGCGCCCTAGCCTGCTGCCGCGTCCAACGTACCAGCGAACGTACCGTCGCCTAAGCATCCCTTTCCACGTGTAACACGAGAACCGACCCACGCAACTTGCTTCTCCTACACACCGTTGCAGAGGCGTAAGGGAAACCGGCGTAAGGGATTTACATAAGATTATGCGTTCGCTGTGCGTACGTCTCGCGGAAAAGGGAGCCAACGAAACGGTACTCGTGGGTATACCCGCTCTCTTTGCTCGATAATTACTATCGGCCGAGATTGCGCGATCGCAGTGTGTCTGTCTGGCCATTTCTGGCGAGACCAGTCGGGGAAAAAGGAAGGCTTGCATCGAACAGCCAACTGTTATCGTTCGAATGAAATTTTTCCAACGAATCGCGGTTCGTTTCTTCGCTACCGCGCCCGACGCGACAACTCGTTACTTTCGACGAGCGTGTTGTAAAACGGACCACCGTCTTCCCATCCTACACCCGAACAGTCTCGCTTCCACGTCGTATATATTTTAATGAGCTGGAGGGAAATTTACCATCGAGCGTGCGCCGTTTCTCATGCCGTTGTTAAATCTCTACGCCGCTCCCCGTAAATGCGTTTCGTATTCATAGTCTGAGCGAAAATTGCTCCTAGAGCACAATAAAGGTTATACGGGCCATAAAGTAAGTTCAGCCTACCTTGCCGATGTTTATTTAAGCACAGGAGAGCCTTTCAACTCTCCGTCCGCCTCTTTTCCCCTCATTTTTCCGCCTCCTCGCCGTCATTCCATCCCGTTCTTTCGCTTTTCACCGATTTTCACTTTGGCTAGCACGGCTCCCAACCGGATCGCGAAACCGACTTATCGATCGGGCACCTGTCCGGGCAACTGGGATGTAGTTGGCGCGGATCGCATCGAGGGCTCTTGCTGTAATTCCGAGAAACCCTGCCCTCTGCAGCCAACGCTCGCAACTTGAAATTCAAATCTGCGAAAATCGTGCTCGCCACCTTCCCCACTCCGCTGCATTTTTCTACGCTACCGGTGAAAATTTTCGCATCGACTCTCTCCGCTGAAAACGCAAGCCAATTGTCGATACAAAGACTCGATACTCGACTACGCGCTTGAAAAATGGTATTCGCCAAGATCGCGTACAAATGTTCCCTCCGAGCGAAACAGGCGAATGTCGCCTGATTGATAAAATGGAGAAATTTGCTGTTTTAAAATGACTCGCCAAACGTAGTTACAATCGCGTCGAGATCTCTCATTGATCGTTTGACTCAACGCGTCGTCGTATATTATGATTCCACGTACGTGGATTCAAATTCTGTTACAAAATGAATCTTCCGTCTTTCGATCCGTTTTATCGTCTAGCTTTCACTCGTCACGAGCCGTCGACAGAAAGAGGAAAGAAGAAACTTGCAAACCTGTATCCGTGGCCGTGGTAAGTATTCTATACTTACGTCTATGCACACGCACGTATCCACGTTGCAACGTTATGAAAATTCTTTTTCGCCCGACGCTCGCGTAACACTCGAAACATTCTCGCTGCAGATTTTGTGCGGTTGCGGTTATCTGGATGGTACTGAAATATCCGAGGCCATATCGTCGGCGATCCACATCAGCCAGAAAGATATGGTGCCGCGTTTTTACGCGCCGGATACAGACATCTGTGACACCGTCGATCACTTGACTAAACAATCAGATTCGAAAAGCCCATCGAGAAACGGGATGGTGGAGGCTGCCAGATTGGCCAGATCCGAAATAAAACCGCTGTGCGAGTGCAGGGCATGCACGCACGAGGCACTCGTCCTCCCCGGTGGATTCGGCGCGGCAAAGACACTGTTAGTTATTACAGTTTCGTCGCATTTCTATTCTAGCGCTCTTGCCTGAGCCGTGACGAGAAAGTAATTAATCGCCAAATGAAATGAAATTCCATTTAGATCATTGTCATTTTGTTCGTTCGTCGTTCGCCTGTTCGAACAAATCTATAAATATCCTGACGAAATTGTACGACGCGACACTTGTTCTTTTCCGTCGACCAACCGAGTAACGATTAAAACTTGTATTTAGACGAGCGAGACAGTCCGAATGAGTTTATAGCATTTCCACGTGTCCGTCAGAAACAGCTATTTTTGCCATTATTTCGACGGTCAATTTCACACGCAAGGATTTATATCAGGCATTTATTTTCTCGAAGGAGCAACTTTGCAGAGAAAGGAGCCGACTGTGACGTGCTCCCCGATTTGGAAAAACTTATCGAAGACTTTTACTGCGAGAGGAAACCCATTGCGTCGATCTGCATCGCGAGCGTTCTCGTGGCAAGAGTGTTGAAGGGCGTTAAAATCACGCTTGGGAAAGACGGTGAGTTTTCAAGAGAGACTTTTTCCCAATTTCACGTTTTGCACCTCGATCGTTAAACAGACGGAGATATTTGCTCCACCAACGATTCGCGACAACAGTTTTCTTGCAATTTACAATTCTTTCGTTCAGCGCCGGCGAAAGATTGGCCGCACGCCGATGCTATCAAGAAGGCCAAAAGCATGGGAGCGAAAATCGAGATGAGAAACGTGAGGGGAGTGACGAGATGTAAAAAGTACAACGTCCTTAGTACGCCAGGCTGGATGTACAATTCTGCTTCTTTCGCCGAGGTTCACAATGGTATAGGGAAACTGATTGCCATGTTGAAGAAGAGCATGAACTAACAAACGTATCGTCCTTTTGATTTTTTTTATTTTTTTTTTTTTATTTTTTTTTTTTCTTGACCGCGAACGTGAGATTTTGTCTTTCTAGTTCATTTTCGTTTTCGAGGGCATCGCTCGTCTGTAATTATATATACGTACATGTTTATTTGTCAAATGCTCGAAATACAGCGATAGTTTCGTAACAACTTCGAGGAGAATTATATTTCGTTTTATAATACACATATCCACTTACCTTTGGAACAAAGTCTTCGGACACGTGTCGTGGGAAATGATCGTAGCAGGATTTCACATTCACGCGAGTTAGGAAAAATATACTTTATTTCGATGTCTCGTGTCTCTTTGCAACGTGCGAGAGAAACACGTTTCTTTGCACGAAACGAGACACAGACGATACCTATTATATTGACGTATGTGTATAGTATTTAAAACAATCAACAACAACTGTTACGTGTAACGAAATCTACAGCGAACGACATTGTTGCGACACTGTCCGCTACTATGAACGTACAGGTACGACGAATCCACGCCGTGACTTTTTCTGAAAAATCAGAGGAGATTTGGAAGCTCCGATCGAGCTAGAAAAAGGTGCCGCCAAGACAAGCCTTCGCTCGTGAAAGTCAAAGTCCAAACAAAATCAGATGCTCCTGTGTGTGAGAGAAATATTGGTTTAATTTGTACAAAAAGAAATGAACAATTCCACGTCGAGCCGATCGTTTAATTAACAGGTGAACAGTCTTTGCGAATTTAACGAATGCAGTCTGCACGTAGAAAGAAAGGAAGAAAGGAGGAGAGGGAAGAGGTGCAAAATTTAGTCATCTACGATGGATCTTACTTGTCGAGAGCTGAACGCAGAACGAACGCGTATTCGTCGATAAACGAAGGGGCGATTCCTCCGAGTGAGGACTTCCGCTTTAGCTAAAACACTAGAGAAAACAGGTGGCGCAGAGAGCGATGAAATTTATTTACAAAAGGCAACGCGCGCGCGGACAGAGGCAAATGAACGCTCCTGCAAACGATTTCTTTCCTCCGCGTGACTCCGTTCTGTTCGCGACTGACGATGAACGAGGCGTCGCGAGACATTTTCTCGCTCGGCGCACGCGATCACGTGCGTACCGGCGGCGCACAGTCCATGAACGGAGATCACAGGCTCGTACCGGGCCGAGGTTTACTCGAGCATAACGAAAGTGCACGGCGCAAGTGCATTCAATCAATTTAAAATGTGTCCGTGAATTGCCGATAAACGAGTTTGACACACAGTCGCAACACGCCAGCCTGCCGACTCGCCACTCGCACGCGGCCGCGCAAACACTGGGAAATTAATCGGTCGGGCTCGATTTCGAATCGTCTCTCTTTCTCAACGCGGCCATTTCGCCATTCACGATGCAACGTGAATATCCCGGAGAACATGTTGAAACATTTTCTCCGTGGAAAATCGATCGATGAAACAATCCAATTTCAACTGGCGGCCGAATGTCGAGCCGTGTTCTTGTTCCTTTTGAACTGCTTTCTCCGTCGCACGCGAGCCAGGGAAAACTCTTCGATGTGCCCGCTCGACGGCGTATCGATACCGAGTTGAGAAATCTTCGCATAATTTCAGTACGACGCCGAAGAACTCGCAGAGTATCATTAGCAGTTGGATCCGACGGTAACCTGTATTTCGGCGCTTTTAGAGTTCTCAGAACGTCCGAGACGTTGAATTACGGAGCGAAAACGGCACGACGCAAAATGACAGCTTATCGCCGATAAACGATTCGAGTAATCGTTGGAAATTCGCGGTTTCCACGGCGAGATCGTCGGCAATTGCCAAGAGGAATTGAAAAGTACGGCAGAGTGGTGACGGGTGGGTACGCGCGCATGAAAGCGTTGACGCCGATAATCGAGGAACAACGAAGCGGAACAACGCGCACGAAAGCACGAATGAAATCTACGTTATACACGAACATTATACCTCGCATCGATACAGAGATACAGAGGCCCCCCCCAGTCTCAGACAACCTATTGACAATGAATTGACAACGGAATTGACGACCCGAAAGGAGAAGAGGACTCGCAACGCTCCCCGTTTTCAGCACAACACACCAAATCCACGCGATGTACATACAGCTGGAATGCGACAAGACAACACTTTACAGACTTTGTTTGTTCCGATATATACGCACATCTGTATCTCGTGGCCAGATCTCGCGTTTTCTTTTTCTTCTTCTTCTTTTTTCTTTTTTTTCTTTTTTTCTTTTTTCGGAAAGATCCCGAAATGCTCGCGTCCGCGCACTATCGTACAATTCGAACCCGGCTGGTCGGTGCGTTCAACTGAGAGCCAACAGTGGCTCGACGGTCATACGGGATCTCCTGGCTTTGTCCTCCTCGTACTGTCTCATCTTCGCCAGCTTCCACTTCCCTTTGCTCTGTTTCTTCCTCGGCGGTGGCTCGCTCGTGGTCGTCTCGCTGCCCGTCATCGCTTCCTCTTCCAACATTCTCAGCGTCTCGATGATGTTCCTCGGTTCCGTGATGCGGCCGGGTCCGGTTGCCGTCGCGTCGCCCTTGCTGCTGTCGTTCTTGTTCGCGTAAACCACCGACAGGTGAGAGAAGCTGGACTTGGGCGGAGCCGTGATGTCGGCAAAGTCTCGGAAATTCGCGAAGAAATCGCCGCCGCGAATCGGCTGAGGCTTCGGGTTTCTCAGATAGTTGGCGCGGCCGCGACCTCCGCCGTGATAGTACGGACTGTACAGGCTGGCATCGTCACTCGCGTACTCGTCGTTCTCCTTCTCCTCGGGGTAGTACGTACCGCCGCGGATCACGCCAAAGTTGCCGGATCCTAGCAGCGGGTGATGAAGAAGCGGATCCTTCGCGGTGGCGGCCGCCGTTTGATAGCCACTGCGATCGCGCTGCAAGTAACCGAGGAATCTGTTCGGCCTGTATCTCTGCTGCTCGGCGAAAGAAAGTCGGTGATTCGCGAACAACTCGGCGAACGAGGGGAAGAAGTTTTGACTGTCAGTTTCCAAGCTCTTGTCCTCCGGCTCGTCCGTTTCGCCCGTTTCGCCCGTTTCTTTGGTATTTTCCGCTTGCTGGTCCTTGGACTTTCTCGGTTCCACGCGGCTAGTGGAGTTTGCTGCTTCTTCCGTCTTCTCCGTCACCTCGGACGGAGCTTGCTCGGTCGTGTACGCTTCGTCCGTTTGCTCCTCCCGCTGCTGTTCCTCGGTCTCGGCACCGTCCGGCTCCATGTACATGTCCGAATCGTCGCTGTCCTCGTACTCGTCGCCCGTTTCAGACGCGGACGCCACAGAGTCCTGAAACACGCAAACGAAATTTCCGAGTTAGGGGGAAAGGATCGATCGATTCCATCGGGTCCGCATTCGTCGTTGTCGGGAGGTATGCGAGGATGACGTACTTTGACGGAGCTCGTTGACCGAACGCGTGTATAAACGGCGAGGACGCGTCCGTCTATCCTCAAGCAGGACAATCCTCCGCCGCGTCCTCGCCTTGACATTTAAGGCATCTTCTTCGTGGCGACGACCGGCTGCAAAACTAGTTGGCTGGCACCGCGCGCGTATCTGCGTTGTCCGACTACGCAGGCATGTACATACGCGTGCCTACGTACATTGTTGTATCCGGCGGAGGAACGTGCACGTGCGGACGCGGGATATGCTCACGCGTCCGTGCCGATGCAGACGTTGGTCGTTGAAACCGAGCGAACGAGTTGCGACACACCGGTGACACGCCTAGCATTGTTACCAATATGTCAGGTCAACTTACTCGCGTTCTAACTCTGTACTCGCTTACTTTGTATTCGTCCGATTTTTCCATCATCCCTCGGCTCGTCACGTTTTTCTCGCTCGATCCAACGATCAATTTTTATTCGAACCGATCATCGAGCATCTTACACGTTCCCGATTTTTTCGTTACTTTATACCGCGTATTTACGACCGACAGTTTTGCCTCTCTGCAAGTGTGTTTCAAGCTGTTTAATAATAATGCAGAAACTGTGATTGTTAAGAAAAGTGTCTGGAGCTTGAGATGCGTTACAGAACAAAGCAGTAAATTTAATTTCAGGGCATTGCTTTAACAAACCATTTCTCAACGACGTCGAAATGAATTTTTTAATGAAAAATTTTGTACCAAATGGTAACAATTTATCGTATAAATTATATAATACGACTGCAAGTTGGCACGTTGATGTAGTTACTAATTTGTCGCAGTTGATTGCGAGCAAACGTGTCGAAATGATATCTCAATTCCAGTACGTAACAAACATTTCCTCCACCTTGCAATCATCCCACGTATCGTGTTATTTCTAAACTAAACTCTCATTCAAAACGAGTGCGTGTTTGCAAGCATGCCTTTCTTAAACTCCAAACTAGATGTTTTACTTGAATAACATTTGAAAATGAAAATTTACTTATCCGTCGCGCGTAGAAGGTGGAACCGTATTTCCTCGGAGACGGCGAGCAAGTACTCTTACACGTAGGGGCATAAATAATGTCGCAAACTAAGTTTCAGATGGGTTGCGGATGTAGCGAGTTGTAAATCAATGAAGCGCAAAACATTTTCCGGCAAACGGACGTTAACGTATGCGCGCTGCTTTTTCCACGAGTTACCCACGAGGCGAATATTGCGTCAGAATTCGCGGACGACGAACACGCAACGTTTTGCCCTCGTAAATGAAAGTGATGGACGAGCTGTTGTGTCTTGTGCGAAGAGGCGATCACGATTTCGTATAAACAGTCCTGATGGCGGCGAGAAGAAAATGTCGCGGTAAATTACTCCGATACCCCATCTATCGGCCATTCTAATTAACGCAATTTGCGATTTTCATCGAAGAGACGAATCGTTCATTCGTTATTATCGCCGTTATTCTACCTGTCACGGTGTGTTTCGTACTGCAAACTTCCATCGATTGCATAAATATCCAACGATCTCGCAACGATAGCGAACGTTTCCCCGATGCTTTATCGGAGGAAAAAAAGGGGAAGAGAATTTCACGTAACCGATATAGGTCGGATGGCTCGATCGACAAACTGAACAATTTTCCAAGAGAATTCGCAAGAAACTATTTGCCGTGCAGAAACGTTTCTCGTTCTCTCCCCCGATATTTATATAATGAAGCGACGGTGGAAAGGCACTGAATGAAGTAACAGAGAGTGAAAGGATTGTTTGGTCTCGAAAGAGATCGAAATCACGACAAATCAGCCGATTATCGCGAGCGCCATGTTATAACGATCGCGGGACACGGGACATTCCAGGTAGGGATGATGGATCGTTGCATCGAGTGATCGCGAAATGAAGAAAAAGATGCTGTTATTACAGCACGGAAATTAATCACGTGACGCGACGCGACTCGCCATGATGATTATTATATTAAGTCAACGTTTGTGCACGCGGAATCCAATTAGTCGCAACGTCCTGTTTATCCCCCCTGCCCCCCTCCTCTCTTCTCTCTTCCGTGTAAATTATACGTGTATTAAGGGCAACACCGAGCTGTAGGACCATAGAATAAATCAGTGACGGCGAACCTTTTCGAGAAGTAGGTCAAATTTTGTTCATTATCTTTTTTTCAATACTAACTCGTGGGTCACCAAGTCAGTGGCGTCACTTGGAATGGGGGAGAGGAGGATGGTTAAAAACTATCTTTTTCTTTGGTTCTCGCTTTTACAATCCTTTAAAAAGTTTACGTTTACTTTTGCAAGTGAAGAGCAAAAAATAAATGTCGACATCGAAAAATTGATACAAAGGGGGTGACATCATGCCCAGTATAAACCTTGCACTATATACTTTATTTCTTAGATATATATACTTTATTTCTTGATATTTTTTATTGTCTGTTCTCTCTTTTATTATATAAAAAAACTAGCAAAGCTACCCGTTCCGAGAATGGGATCTGGTGTGTTTCTTAGTGTTTGTTACATCTGTTTAATCGTAAGCGCTATATAAAATTTTTTGGACACAACTAACTCGTATAACGTTTAATACCTATATGTATACATAACCAAGTCGTAAATCTTCTGTAAAACATAATTATGCATTTATTTCTCACTTTTAAGCTCTGACCAAACACTTGTAATTTTCTTAACATTTTTTGAAAAGTGGGGCTCGAAAAATAATTAAAATTCTTTTATATACACGACGACAAGTTTATAAAAATCAACGCGTGGGTCAGTGACTGATGTCATAGATGCAATCGTATCGCAAAGAAATGGTTGCAAGCTTCACCGCGCAAGTGCAACTGACGCGAGAATGAAAATGTAGGGGAAAATCCTGCAGCAAAGTTCGTTTCGAGTCGACGCGGCGCTCTGACCACGATCCACGATCGTGGGATATCGACCTATGACGTTTCGGTCCGATTCCGGATCAAAATGATCGGCACGTTGCAATAATGATTGATCGAGTTGGAGCGAAGCTGGTCTTTTCGACTCTAGAAACCGAGCTGACGGTTTCCCCTTATTCCTGTTTCTTGTCGACGCTCTGTTGCTCGCTCGACGATTCATTAAAATTCCATCCTTTGCTCTCTGATCGAAATAATCCAGCGAATATGGCATTCCTTGAAATCTAGATATTCCACGGAATTCTTATTGCAAAATGTGCTGCTAGGAAGAATAGCGAGACACGATCGCGTTGCAACCTTTGAGGAATATTTATCAAAGTATTTGAAACTAATGGTTTTCTAATGGCAGCAAGTTTCCAGCTTCGAAAATATATTTCTCGCTCGATGCGAATATTTTTCACGTACGTTCGTGCGTACGATCAACGTACGGCGAGCATCAGTTTCACTTTTGCTCAGACTTTGTTCGAAGGCGAGAGAACATTGCGAGACGATAATCCAAGCGCGTACTGCCACAGTTACATCAAGAGCTAATGAGCGCGTTTTTAATCGGCGTCATTATCTTCTTTCGTAACGAGAGCGACTTTAAATACAGCAATGCACCAAAGAAGGAACGTGTTCACGACGTTCGTGACTCGATTCACTCGCCACCGATCTACGTGGTAGATCCTACTTCGCCCGTGCATAGGCAATTTTCCAATTGAAAAATACGTCTCGCGTAATATGACAGACTCATAAATCTTGCTATTTATATCGCGCGAAACGTCAATAAGGTAAGAATTTTTCACGCACCGTACGTCGGAATGCGTTCGATACGAAGCCATGAATCACGTTGTTTTATCACGCGAGTCAAGTTACGACGAAACAAAAATTTCTCGATCACCACGTACAAAGTGCCCAAACTGATTGATCGCGTGTAATTTGTCAAAAGCAATAGTTTCCTCTGTTGTTTTATTGGTCATTGATACATCAATACGATAAAAAGTCGTGAAATTATAACGGAACACGAGTCATTTTTCGCGAGACCGCGAGGGGCGATCGTGTTCTCCCAGCAACTAACATTCGCGATCTCTGAAGTAAATCAAGCCATCGACTTTCTCCTCGTTCCGTTAAACAGACGAAAAACACGTGTATTCTCTTTCTAATTTTTTCCTACCTCGTGTTCAACAGCGTCCGCAGGAACTGGCGCTCCATCTGAAATAAAGAACAAAAGTCCTTGTAAGATACAAAAAGTGACTGCACGATTTTCAGCCTCGCTTCGTTCGATCGGCTAGAAAAAGTTCTCGTCGACGATATTTACGTTCGATCATAAATCACGCTCCGTGTATTTCCTCGTTTCTCTCAAACTCACTTCCCACATTTTTCCTCAGTCGCAGAGTAATTAACACGTCCGCGACTGAAGGATCCTCGCGTTTTGTAAATGGGATCCGTCCGTGTCGTGTAAATTCAATCGGTCGACTCTAACATGTCAAGAGATCGTTTCGAAAATTTCATCCGAGCCTGACGAAACAGACGCGAAAAACACGACTATCGAATCAATTTGGCGCGAGTGGAGAATGCAATTATCCGAAACGAAGACTCGGCATTATCGTTCAATCATGCGCAAATCAGTTGATTGACTCGCTAATAGGCACGATCACGAAATTACTCATCTAATAAGGGTTGTAATACCGGTCCGACGGTTGATAAATGATCGTCCCCTTGCTGTATTCAAGGTATACCCATCGAAGCGCACCTTGAAATTTTCAATCAAGCAACGACGAGGCTGCTCGTGAATGATGAATGCGTCCGGTACGTCAAACAATCCATTATTACCGATATATTGTAAAACATTCTGTACAATCTCCGCGTCTAACCTGTCGATACCGAGGGAACTGTAAACGTTTCTCCTCCCTTCTCTATTTTCTTACTTTTTTCTTCCTTGTTGAACGCAATTGCATTTGTTGAGACGTTTATTTCTACTTAATGGTTAACGAGTCTTTTCAAAAAAATCGCTGTTTCTATACCTGTCTGTGTACGCGTGTGCTACAAATAAAATTCGGAAAGCACATTCTACAGCTTTCCTCGTCCGACGAATAATAAATTGCCACGGATAAAACTTGGAACGGGTCGGATTGGAAAGGATTAATTAACGCAGACTGTAGACAAGCGTGCAGCTACGACAGTTTTCTTTCATCGTTGCCAGGAGAGAAAGTCAATTACTACGATGACAAGCCGCAAACGTTTAGCGATGACGTAGTACGTCTCGGGAGATGCTCGTGGTACGTGTTCAAAGTTAAAACGCTCGAGCACAGTTGCTCCCTTGGCTCCGCCTGTCAAGTATAGTTTGAGAGACAAGGCACCTTGGATCACCGCGTACGTTTCCTACTTACTTGTCGCTCCGTTCTACATTTTCGCTCTGTTTCATTTCGATCGCGAACGTCCTCGAGCAGGCTCGCTCTCACCCTTGAGCTTCAGCCGGGCTTTGAAACTTTCAGAACAAACTACGTTCCTACTAAAAGTCGCTCCTAATAAACTCCTAATTGATCGAATCCGTTGCATAAGCGAAGAAAGCAACGAAAGACGCGTCAGTCCACCTTTTACTCGTCAATACTTATTACATATATATATATATATATATATATATATATATATATATTTATTTATTTATTTATTTATTATTATAATATATTATTATATATGATGTTATGTATCATTATATATGCACAACTCTATCGCGAGTTTTAAAAACTCGAAAGAAAGCTCCTCTTGTTAATCGCGCAATATCTCTCGTTGAAGGAAAGTTAACGTGCAAAAAGATTAATAAATCACTACATATAGAAACGAGACACAGGGTTTAACGCGATCCTTGTTACTAGTTAATTACGCTTAATTGGCTTTCAGCGTTTTTATCCGGATAAGTTATCATCCGTATTAGCCGAGCAGATATCATTAGATTATTCTGAAAATGATTTCTCAAATAAACTTGTTAAATCACGCGGACCGTTGGCAGTATTTCACCACAGCAATTACAGTCACCGCAACGTAACGCGGCGCTGGCCAGTAATTTGTTGCACCGATTCTGTGAAATTCACGTAATTTATTGCCGTTGCGCGTATCATTGATCGCAAGGAAGGATGTATCCCCGCATTTAGAAAGGGACCCACGTACCCCAAGTGTACCTCTTCATGTGTACCTCTAATGTCGCGTCGTCGAATGTCGCGCTTGTGGCCAAATATACGCAAATTAGAAATTCACGCCGTTTGCAAAGGAATTTTTTTTTTTTTTTTTACAAAATTGGCCGCGGTTACGCTCGTCCACGGTTGAGAATTGAGAAGAATTACTTTTCCTCATTTTCCATCAAAGTCTAAATATATCGTACTCTGTAAAGGAGTTTTGGACATTTTCAGCTGGGAAAGAAATTACATAAGGGAATTGTTACAAGACGAGGAATTGTTCTACAGCAACGGGTAAGTATGGGAAATGCATAAGGAAGGAAAGTTACAATCGCTATAAATTAATTATATTCGCTCGCTCTCAACCGAAACACGTAAAACACATACCACCGTAATATTATCGTTTACCACAGATTGATAGCCGTTTGAGAAATGCCATTCTCTCAAAGTCTGATATTGGCGTTAGCGTCTGTACCAACTACTTTCGAGTCTTCCAACTTAACCGAGATAAACGCGCGATTTATTCCAGCAGAAGGCAAAGTTTCACTCGCGCGGATTAAACGACCGAACCGACCGGTGCATTCTATAATGCATCGATGGTAGTTTACGTTACGCGATGACACAGATACCGATCTTTTCAACGCATCAACGTGCACCTCCACGCTTTCTAAAGCGAACCGATGCCAGCAACATCTTCGCGAGGGAACAATCAACAAGGAGATGTCGAAAGATACGTAATACCCGCGCACTGTATTCTTGGGTAATAACGTATGCCTGACGCGACATCGCTTTGCTATACATAGAGCGTGCGTTGTACACACGTACACACATTCCACCTTCGTATGCGGTCGCGACAGTAGCAACAGTTATCGGAGGCAGCTAATCTGCCTCTCACACCTCCTCCTCCTCCTCCTCCTCGTCCAACGATTCTTTCTGAAATCAACAATGACGAGGAGGACGATGCCGTGTTTCGTAACTTGTGGTACCCACTTTGAGAGCTGATTGTACGCCTCAAAATAATGAAAAAAGTCATGTAAATATATGTCTGTCTTTGTTTATGAGATATAATGAATTTTCTATTTTAATGACTCGAAATGACCACCTTGCATTTGAAGACACGCGTCTTGTCATTCGTCTGGTTACTCTCTCTATCATTTCTGGTGTTTCTCGAATTTGTCCGAAGCCTTGCTCTGTTCTATTTCGTAGTATTTCAGCATTTTCAATAGATTTTAAATGTCCCCACAAGTGAAAATCTAATGGATTCAAATCTAGAGAACGAGCAGGCCGTGCAATAGGACCTCCACGACCAATCCATTCATTTGCAAAGTGTTGATTTGAAAAATTGCCAAGCCACTCGGCTAAAACGTGGTGGAATTCCATCATGCATAAACCGCGTACAAAGTCTAATATCGACTGGAACTTGCTCCAATATTTCGTGTAAACGCGTGCTCAAAAAATCAACGTACTTTGTGCCTGTTAGTTTCCGATAAAGAAAAGAAGGTCCAATGAAAAATTTATCAATTATTCCTGCCCATACGTTTAAACTAAACTGGCGTTGATGTCTTGAATGCACAATAACACGTGGGTTTTCTTCATCCCAATTATGATTATTATGAAAATCGAATGTACCATCCCTGGTAAAACTAGCTCACTAGAGTTTGCTCTGTTTATAAAATTCATTACATCTCATAAACGAAGACGGATAGGGCATATATTTGTATGACGTTTTTTCATTACTTTTAGGCGTACAATCAGCTGCCAAAGTGGGTCTCACAAGTTACGAAACACCCTGTATATGCTCGGCTCTCTCGGTAGCTCGCGCTTTCGAGCAATGGCTGTTCGCGCCATTGTTTCAACCAACAACCGTTTGTTCAGATGACGTTTTATTATTGTCCCCAGCTATCACGATGAAAAAAAAAGGCTACGCCGTGATCGTGTGCTCGTAATAACTTAACAAGACGGGCTCTTTCCGTCCTGAAAACTCTTTGTCTCGCGTGTTCTCACAATCGCGGCAGATCAAACTATATATAGTTTTCCTGTCTCGCGTGAAAATATGAAAATACTGTAGTATCCTTAGCCGTACGCAGACGAGTAAAATTGAATCGACTTTAACACCAACCGTACCACGAAATGAAATGGCCAATTTTCAAAATTTAATTTAAAATTGTTACTTCTTTCGTTCATTTTTTTAACTTTATGAAAATTCTTATATCGTCTGATTAATCAATTCTCTTTTTCCTTCTTTCTTTACTGAGAATAATTTCTCGTCTCACTCGTTTACCGCGACCGGTCGACAAATTTACATCATTTTACAAAGTTCTTCGCTTCGTACCTTCGTTCTGAACTGAACCAAGATCCGAACAGCTGTAAATGCACCACTGGCGATAAAATTTCGGAAAAGAAGAATGACGTTAGTTGGAACTGTTCGAGGCTCAAAAGAGAATTACCAAAACTTGCAAAAGCAAGAGAAAGTGATATGGCATGTCTCTTACTATGGTAGTTTATAAATCAAATGATTGTATTCTGACAACTTGCAAGAGCGAATCGAGGAACAACGTTATGATACTATGTTGGAAGCATGAATATGTAAAAATCGAGAACATAAAACGACTGCTATTAAATAGTAACGTACCACAATAACAGATAAGTTACGCGTCGTCGCGTAAATAAAAATATAATCGCGTAAATAAAAAAATAAAAATATACGATTATTTTGTTATTATCTAAAGGTTATGTTGTGCATTATCTCTCTACAATAAATTGAAAATCTTTATTTCTTTCGAAAAAACAACGTTTATTTCGTAATCGGTCATTTAACCGGTTACGGTAAAAATACGTGCTGTAAAGTGGCAGTATGGTTAACGTTAACATTGCAACTACCAAAATGGTCAAAATGACCAATCGATAATTTTCGTTTAGACATTTGACAGATAAGAAACAGTGTATTTTTAGGGACTTGAATGACTTTTTGTAAAATACACAAATGCTTATGTACCCTATTTATTACCCAAGTGTTGTAAAGATTTTCTGTTTCTCTTACTCGTAATATCTCCGATGAAAATTTTATGCGTCGGTAGTTGTAGCGTTAATTGCTCGTGAATTTCTTCTCGTGAATTCGACGAATTTCGCTCGTTTCGCGATTAAAACAAAGTTTCTCCATTTTCGGTCGATCGTACATCGTCGAATCTATGTCGCAGCGAAACGCGCACGCACGTACGTGTGTGTGTACGTATATATAGAAACGTAGTACGAATTGATTTGATGGACGAGCAATCAAAGTCGACAGAAAAGAATTGCACGCTTACCCGCGGTGCAGATCGAAGAGACAGCATACCGTTCGCCGTTTCTAGATAACCGTGGCTGCTTTGAAATTGTAATACGCACGCGAACGACATAATCAAATCGCAAATCAGACCGGATTCTTATGACCGCGCGGCGCGCACCGTGCACACCGACAAGGAAGTGATTACCATCGTTCGAAATACGAATCTCTCTCTCTCTCTCTCTCTCTCTCTGTCTCTATCGTTTCTTTTTTCGCCCTGGGTTGCAATGGGAAAGGACTCGGGATATTACGTACCCAGCTGCAAAACCAGAGGAAAATTTGTATCCGAACGATTGGAATCGTTCGTGGATCGGGGCGCTTCCTACTTTCAGTTCATTTTCGAAAAGAAAGAAAAAGAGAAAGAAGAAGAAAAGAAAAGAAAAGGAAAAATCGTTAAAACCCGGCGCGGCGCTGCGTTCCCGTATTTGCCGCCTGTTGGCCGCCTAACGAGACGTTTCAGAGACCTTCCTGAGTGATATCTCGGCAATATTTTACCCGGCTCTCTGGCGAGCGGCGAGCATAGTTGCCCGCTTGAAAATTACCAGCGACATTCACGTCGCGGGATTAATTAATTTAATACATCTACTTTAACTGCAAGTATCAAGCAGAAGGCTGCTTTTCGCCCCGACATCCGGGAGACGAGGTTACGTTCTGATAAATTAACTCAAATTCATTGCACACTTCGCGGACAACCGTCCCTATACAGGCTCGAGCAATTCTCCATCGTAAACTTCTCTCTCGGAACTTGCTTTCCGTCCACTCGCCCTCCATCTGTTTATAGCTGATAATAATTGGCAATCAACCGACGATAGGCATCTTTCGATCCCGATCGCAAACGCGTTCGTTCGATAAAACCGGATTATCCGTAGCGACGAACCGCACGCACACAAATACGTGGACATATCGCGTCGTTCGAGCTTCTAAAGTCAAGTGAAAAGTTTCTCCGTTTGTAATTTTTTCCGTGATCGAGAGAGCCGAGCCTGTCCCGTACAAAGTAAAACGAAACTGCGAATTTACGTACGGATCATTCGGAGATTATTCGACAAATCCGAAGAAGTTGTTTCGTACACGACGCAACAATTGGCAGTCGCCGTAAGAAATAGAAAACACGATTTATTATATTCTCGCGGTGTGGTCTCGAGATCGACTGGCAGTAATAATCGCGTTCTTATAACCGGCCTTAGGAAATCCGATTACGATTCTCAGCGCTGAAACGTACGCTTCGACGATACGCAGAGTGAGAAATACAGATTGCGCTGCATTGAATGCGGTGCCACGAAGAACGATCGAACGCGCGCAACAAAGGAATTGCCACGTACGCGCTGCTCCCATCAATAATCATTAACGAGGCAAGCGTTGCTTTATCGGGTCTGTGTTATCCGCGATTTCGCAACAGAAGTTTAACTGTGAACACAGTGCCGTCTCCGAGAGTGACGAATCCAACGTATTCCAGAAACCAATACACACACACACACACACACACACACCGCCAGTGTTCGTTCGCGAAACCACCTCGTTAATTCAAACTACCGTGTGATCACGGAGCATCGTGCGTTTCCAACCTCCAATAGACGTCACCAGCGCCAGAGACGCGGATAATTGAAAGTACGCGGAAATATAGAGGTGTAGGAGGCACTTATTCCCGAAAATCTGAGTGCAGCGTCGCATTCGCTTCAACTCGACGAGATTTCACGAATCTAAAGGCCTAAACAGTCTTAACAGATCTTATCGCGAATATTTATACTACGATTACGTATCGAAATTACCGACTACTGGCGCTCACAGGCGCTCGACTTACTTTAGTAGAAGCGCGCACTTCACGTTGCTCGAGTCAAACAAAAGGCGCCTACGTTCAATAAAATTAAAAATGTACAATTTGATAAAATTGAATCACAGTTACATTTCAAATTAAGTGAAACTAAAGGCGTCTACATTTGACAGAGTGAAATCGATAAAATTAAAAGTGTAAAATTTAATAAAATGAGAGAGAGAGAGAGAGACGGAGAGACAGAAAGAAAGGTACATTGATGCGCAGCATTAAAAGGCAGTGCACGGCATCATGGGAATCGGTTGGCACGGAACGTGGGAGTTTGCAAGGGCCACACCTTGCCGATCGGAGAATCGTACTGAAAAGGACGTTCGTTTCGCGAAGAGGCTCGAGGGGCAACAAGGCGATCGAGAGAGAGAGAGAGACGAAGAACGAGCACTCTCGTCGCTCGAAAATACTTCTCGTTCCACGCGAGTGAAAGCATCCGGCTGGGCCGCAGCAGCATCACGGATCTCGGATCTCGGATCACGAGTCACGAATCTCGACGTGGCACCTCCCGGCCAAGTATCGTCAGCGCCGCTACTACCACGAGAGGCAGCGATCGTCTCCTTCTCGGCGATCGTGACGACTTAAACTTTCGTTTAATTTATCACGGCGTGCGCGGGAGTTCCAATGAAGAACTTTCTCTCCGCGAGGGAAAATCCAGCCGATCGTACCTCGCCTCTTTCACTCTCCGCTGCGGCGTCTTCTCTCCGTATCTTTCTGCTGCTTTCATCCGGAAATAGCCGCGATACCCAGCCGTTTCTATACAACGTTATTAACGATGACCGCGCGAGCGGAAAATCCAACGTGCGCGGTGCCTAGTGACGTAAAGTGTCTTACGAGCCTTGCAAATGGCAAGGATACGTACGTATCGACGATCCGCGACTCGATCGATTGTTTCACAAATTGTTTCGCAGCGACTGGGCGAACCTAATTGCCACACGTCAGAATCGTATTCCATACTTGGCAAACTGATTTCTCACACGAGGCTTACCTCCAACTCGCCATTTACTTAAACACTTGTAGACTTGCGCCGCCATTGTCGAAAGACTGCAAGGTCTGCACTTTATTCCAGATACTTTCCTTCATTCGCAGGAACAAAAAACGTCAAACGAGGCATAAATATGCGTGATTCGCGTATAATTTGCTCGATTGATATAGGCGTATCGATGCAAATTCGCCGCGAGCAACGTGATTTATATAATGCTACTCGCCGTGAAATTGTCGATTGCTCCTCGGTACGGTGGAACTTCACCCTCCAGATATCGTTTCGTTCCTCGCGCAGCGATTTACGACAACCAACCGTGAATGTGTTCTTACACACGAATGAGACAACCTGGTCGGAAGCAAGGAGCATTTTCGATCTCCTGATAGTCAGGTATTTTCGATAGCCTGATAGATTTCAAACACGGTGTTACAGAAATGATTGTTCCTATATCTTTTAATTACTCGTGCTCGTGCGTATCGCGAAATAACAAAAGTTACCGTTCGTAACGCTGCAATCCGTGCGTCCGTAATGAACAAAATAAGAGTGGTACGCTTGTATGCGTCACAGTTTCTGATTATCTGGCAACTTTCACGCTGCATTCAAATTTGAAATCTGATAAATCGAGCAGATTACACGATGCTTCGTGCCCTCGTAATACTTCAAGCACGAGGAATAACATCTACCTGTTATCTACCATCGGATGCACCCGACTTCCGTGTCCTTTGCACGGGGAGGAGAGATCACGATCGATAAACGTTGCAGTTGGATCGAAACGACTCGCGGTTGCAAGGGCTCGCGAGATCGAGATCTGCCGGTTTCGCGAATAAATCGAACGCTGAATTGCGGAAGCGACTTGTCCCGTGTAAGAAAACTTTACACCTAATATACTTCAAACTTTTCAATTAACACTTCCGCCGCTTGCAAATGTTGCGAACGCTTATCTACCCTAATGTGTAATACACAGGGACGTGGAATTAATAGTATTGTTGTTTGTCGTTTCACTCCAATATTTAAAAATTCATCTTTTAAAACAATTCTCTCGGTTTTCGGAGTTCTGCACTACTCTGTACCTTCTATTTCATTTGAAATTCGTAAGAAACACGTTACTGTCCATTCGTAAGATACGTGGCATTCTAGTATCGTTCATAAAGAAATCATCGATATTAAATACGTATATAAATTAATTAGTCATACTAAAAGACATTTATTCGTTTATTACTATCGCATAGTTAAATCGGATATTTAAATCTTCTAAAATTATTAGACGCCGATTAGATTGAAATATCTTTGAATACTAATCAAGTTGGAAAACACGTTTCTCGCGCACACGTACGTACACACGTGGTATTTTAATAGTCGTATAAAGTACTGGTCGCGTTGCCTCTACGCTTCATTCAACGATTGTTTCCAATACAAGACTCGCAGAGAACAAGGATCAATTGCAAGATGAAAGTAACGCGAATTCGATCGTATTCGCTTGCTCTCTTTGTCGTTGAGGGAGGCTGACCTTGGCAATGTACCTTCAGTATTCCACTTTCACTACCAAAAATATACTACTAAAAATTCACTACTAAAAATTTAATAAATCATTGAAACAAACGTTTTACACTTGTAACAATTGAAATTGTGCCTCTGGGTAATGTTACAACACGTATACTTCTGATCTTTTTTAATACAAACAATTTAACAGTCACTACGTAAATTGAAAACCATTTCTTCCTTCAAGCGCATTAACGGCGACAATTTACAACAATTTTCAGAATGTTGACGATGAGTCGCAAAGATTAGTTCGAGCAGTCGAGCACGGAAACGCAAGGCACTTTTGCAAGGAATCCGACGACACTTTCTCCTTAATTAAGGAGCTCGTCGCGCGAGCTATTAATCGCGGTCTGACTTTTTCACTGCCGAACATATTCGGGGAACATAAACATCAAGCAACACCTTATCAAACGAAATATTCGACTCCGTTCGTCATCGATTTTAATAACAATCTTTCGCGACGCTAAATGCCCACGTTCGTTCGTTATAGCTTTAATTAGACGTTAGATAATTGGAGCAGAACCAAATGTACTTGATTTTACCAATCGTTACGTAAGCAACGAAAGCGTCGAGTACGCTACCTCGAACGAGGATCTCGCGAATTAATCACAGACGAATTAATCAGTTTCAATTTTTGACATCGTCGTTGCACGCAAATTCAGCTAGGCTTGCAAATTGTTTGATCGACACTTGCCTTCGAAAGATTTTTAACGTTCTCGAAGAAATGGAATTAAAAAGCGGGTACGAGGTCGTTCAGCCGAGGGAAAACACACACAGATTTCCGATTGTAAAAGTGAAAACGCTTTCGTTCCTTTGCCGGAGATGCGAGGACTGGTTAGAGGTTATTAGCGTTAAATTTATTCTCGAAGGATGGATTTCAAAAGAGCTAGCTAGACTACCGCAATTTATCACCGAACCGAGATTGACGATCATAAAGATCGACTCGATCGACAAGGCACCGCCGCCAGTACATAAGTACCTACATACGTACGATCGGTATAATTTTCTCCGAGAACAGTAGAATCTTACAAGAGTCATGATGTTCGTGTGACTTTCTCTCGTGGCCGTAAGGCGTCCGACTTCCTGGTAACGGAGGACCGAGTTATGACAGACCGTGATCGAGAGCACGATCACGAGGATTCTCAATCCTCGAAATAATTTTTCTTTTCGTTGCAGGCGATTTCAAACGATCGTGCATTACCTCGAAAACTCGATCAATGCACAAGGACTCTGACGATTTGACAGTGTTTCGAAAAAAATGAAAAAATTGTTTCATCCGGTTGACAGATTTAAATTCAAGTTAAATAATCGTCTGAGAGAAAAAGAATGGAAAATAAAACGCAGCATCCTCGTTACCATTTTTCTTTCGAAAGCACTGCACGGAATTTCAATTCCAAATTATCGCGGTACCCATCGTTGCAGGCGATTTCAAACGATCGTGCATTACCTCGAAAACTCGATGAATGCACAAGGTCTCTGACGATTTAACAGTGTTTCAAAAAAAAATGAAAAAATTGTTTCATCCGGTTGATAGATTTAAATTTAAGTTGAATAATCGTAAACGCAAAATGGAAAATGAAACGCAGCATCCTCGTTACCATTTTTCTTTCTGCACGACTGCAACCGATATCTGGAACACTTTGATCATCCGTGCAAGGACGTTTCGATCATTAACATTCTATGGCAATCACTCTGGCATATTTACTTTTCTCACGACAGTTTCATCGCGTACAACGTTGAAACTGCACGTGGAGAGATCTAATTGCAAGTTGGTAGAACAGGTTGATGAGGCGATAAATCTTAGTCAGAGGTACGCTTGTACTTGCATTTTGATAAAATCTTGTCACTCTGTAAGAACTTGAGGTTTGCAACTTTCAGGTAGCAAAGAACGACAGCGATAATTGATCATCTCGGGATATTGACACGTTGCGTTTCTTGCGTGGCTACGACGAATATATTTCCATATCGACGCGAAATGTGCAAACGTGGGCTAACATCGCCTTATTTATCAGTCGTGATACTGGCTGTTTCGATTCCTTCGACTGATTTATAACGCGCGTCCGGTTGTCCCTGTTTTACAAGACAGCAGCCGACGAAAAATGTGAAAGAAGTCAATCTCGTCTCGCAGATACAATTGTAGCTGACGAGACTTCTTTTCAATCGGCAGCCACGCACTCCGGGTGTCCAATCTTTGTCGAAGCGAACGTTTCCCATTAATGCAACGCACGCGTTTAACGGTAGCGAAACGATTTAGTTATTTGTCATGCCTGCCGGCTTTATTGTAACAACTTGTACCTGGCTTGTTGTACCCGAGCGTTGAAGCTGACAACAACCGGAGGGCGAGACACACTGGTTTCCCGATTAGAAGTTCAATGGTCACCATTTATACGTGCTATTATACGAACATAGGTCCGTATGCACATAGATTTACGTCTACGTTAGATACACGGGTGATTCGCGTGCTCTGATTCTTTGGGCAACCAATCCAACGCGATAGAAAGCAGTCACTGACCGATAATCACTCATTTTCTTTATTACGTCGAGTGCCACGTACACTTGTAAATGTCAGTCGACCGACCTTGCTGTGCCTCGCGAGTATGGTCGGGAAAAAACGTGGATGGCTATCGCGAAGCAACGGCAAACAACGCGAGACGAACGATCAGTCACTCGTTCAGAAACTTGAGCAAAATGAAAAACTTGGGCGCGCGTAACTGTAAAGTAAAGAGTAAATGCAACATTGCCGTGCCGAGGCAGAAGTGACTCAATAAAAAAATCAGCGAGCATCGCTCGATCGAAAAACAAGCATAAACCTACCGCGTATTAATATTAGGACCCAGTTATACATAAGTAACTACTCGTTTTTTTGATATTTTATTTAGGAATTAATCTGTAATATAATTTAACGCTTTAATATAAGCACAGTAAATGTGAATGTAATATTTAACTAGAATACAGGTTACGTTGAAGCGAGTTAAATTACTGTCATTAGATGGCAATGTTTATTAAATATAAAGAAAACGACATTACTTATGAGTACATTATTAACAACTGTATGAACGAGCGATGGTCTTTTGAATCTCTGCATGATCTTGGGTGAAAAAAATCACTGAAATGGATAAAAAAGAAAACAGTTTAATTTATAGTGAAATGTAAAGTCTCAGTCTCGAAACGAAGAACGCCGCAGGTACGCTGAAAGAATAGCAACTTTCGTAATTTGTATTTGAAATTGCTGTTTCTCTATGTTATAAATTTGTATTCCCTGTGTAATAAATAATAAAAATTTCTCTCGTTATCAATCTTTCGGCAATCTTCCTTGCGAGAAACTTGGAATTTCGTTAAAATTTTCGTTCGATCGCGCGTAATCACCGAAATGATATACACGACACGCAGCGCACGTGTCAACAAGTGGGTGAAGTTGACGGTTATTCGTTTAAGTTGAATGATCGGCGTGGGTGTAGCATAGTGGCTATCGTAGCTACTTGATATAGGTGGGCGCCAAGGAATGCACCAATGCGTAAGAGTGCGCGAGCGTTTCTACGGATTCTTGCAGGACAATACATACACGCGATATGCGTGCCAAGGCTCACGAGTCTCCAAGAATCACGCGTGATGCTTACGATCACGTGACTGATCCACTGATTCCACTGACTGATCATCGTTTCGAATCGTTCAACCTCGCTTGTTAAACACTCGTGTTCGAAGCTACGACCAGTTTACGAGAGTATAGCTCTCGCGTCACAGTGTCATCTACGCTCAACCATCTGCACTTTGACGAAACGAATGACAATAATTTTCACGATTTTCTCATTGGCGTTGACACCGCGACTCCTCGTGCAATTTAGTGTTTTTAACCGAGTTAATAATTCAGTCTCAGAGATACGAATCTCTCGGGGCACATAAGTACGGCGAGAGAGAAGTCTTTTCCGGATGTGATCTTTTACCTACTGGTTTATTTATCGTTCGGTGAAACGCACGTTGTACCACCAAGGACGCAATTCCGGGTACAAATTGCAAATCACGAGTCTCCGGTCGGTATCTGAACTTGTTAATGTCGATGGACTTTCTCGCGATCGACGAAATTTGTCGACTCTGCCATCGGGAACAAAGCGATTTTCCCCCCGCTTCGATGATCTTGCCATGCTTTTGAAGTTCCAAATTCGCGTTCGCGATTGTAGACCTCGCTGCACGATATATGTGCAAATTTACAAAACCGGTCGCAATTTACAACGCGCCAGACTCGTCGTTATTTAAGGAACATTGCAATTGTTTCCATGACGAAACAATTTTTCACTTTTTGCACGCGTCTCACTGATAAAGGAACTTGTTCCTTTTCAATCGTGTTTAAATGGGATTTGATTGTGACTTGTATGCAAAAAAAAAAAAAAAAGAAAAAGAAAAATAACAGAATTTCACTCGCATCGAATAACTGTATATATGATCGACAGTTTATCTTCAATCGTTTCCGATGTTCTTAAAAACAAGCAAATTGCAAAACCAACGGGTGTACAATTAAACGAATTACTGACAAACAGAAAGTAAACAGTGTACAAGTGAACAATTTATACTCATTCGACAGCAACACCATCTGAAAATACCAATCAATGACACGTGCAGCTCGTTCAACCTCGTATTTCACAATTACGTTGCTTTCAGCTTTGCGCTTTCAAAGAGTAATTATATAAAATACGAATTATTTATAAAAATTACTCGATTCATTGATAAAAGATACACGTCCCTACGCGCTCAGTTCCTACGTCGAACTGATAATTGAAAGACATAAATATATCGATGTGAGGCCATCGTAGCACGGTTACGGGCATTTTATTAGTTACTAGTTATGGGTATGCAAATTACAAGCATGAGGAAGAACATCGGAGAAACCGAAAGAACACGATTTACAGTACCGTTTAACTTACATAACTAACTTGCATTTTATCGAATGATCATTACGTTAAAATGTGATTTATGAAACGCGCATCCTGGCTCGCGCGCATCGTTTGTCGATTCTAATCGATTAGTAGCAAAGTCGGGCGAGAATAAGCTAATTCCCCTTGCGTAACTTAATTAGATGATAGGCCAGCAACGCGAGCTCGCGGTGTTCTCGTTTCCCCTTTATCTTTTCATCGCGCAGCTTGTTTCGAACAGCGCGCGCGCCGCGCAAATTAAATACGCTTTCACAGCGTGCGCGCGCGCAGCGTGAGCTTTCCGCGTGAAGTAGAAAGTCTGTAATCGTTCGAAACAATCGCGAAGAAAATCAGATTGCGTGCGCCGTCGGATTTGACGAACGAGCTGCCGAAATTAACTGCAAAGTAAGTACAGCCGATCGATCTTGGCGAACAATTTCGAGTCGGATCGCAGTTGTTGAAAAGATTTTCACTCGTTACAACCGTCTCGCATGTTTATACGTCGAATAATAAGGACAAGATCGCGCAATTTCTGAGTATCGGCTATCGGATATCAGGCAAACAACTATTTCGCCATTAATCAATTTCAACGGCTGTGCAATGTTTATAATACATATCTTACCCATGATTTCCAGCTGTCTGGGAAATGTAGCGTATAAAAGAAAGACGATCGTTAATGTCAACGATTACGTTCCATTATCCCGCGAAAGGAGCGCCGAAAATAATCTTGGCAGCGTATTTTCACTTCTACTCTCGACAGAGTTATAAATCGATCGCAGTTTAATATGTAAAATAAATTAAGCGATAACGTTAAACGCTAGGCATTTAAGATAAGATTGCCGCCAAGTTGCGAGTACAAGGTGATGTGAAGTAATCGAGTTATCGTGCAAGCGTTTCAAATTTATTCAACTACCGCCTATTTATTCAATTTCTCCAGTATATAACCGAAGCCGAAAGAAAGATTGTCGTAACGCGCGATAGCAGTCATCGATACTCGAGAAATGTTGTACACCATCGAGAACCTTGGGACGGTTTTGTTTCAACCGTAAGAGAGACAAGAAAGTTTCGGTAAAAAGACGAAACCTATATTTCGACGTGCACGCGAGCGAGAGGAGAGTAGGGAGGGGAGAAAAATGCAAAGGTGAAAGCGGACGAAAAATGATCTGATTATCCTGTGAAAGAGACCGATCGCGGTGAACACTTTCCTTTGCCATCGTTGCACGAGTGTGCGTATCCACGTGCAACACGCGCGTCTCGTTCGCCAATTACATACGTTGGCAACGTGAAAGAGCCTTTCTTCCAAGAAGGGGAGGTGAGGGGGGGGGAGAGGGGGGGGGGAGCAGCAAATAATGAAACCGATTTTAATCAGTCCTTATTAGCACATCTTTCCGGGTCTCTTTAATTCCCAACTCCCGTGTTCGGTTCGATCGTTTTCGAAGATATATCCGTCACCTATGAACCGTGAATTTTCCTCGTTCCGCCTTATTGTCTATACCATTTTTAATACCCACGGATTTCCTGTTTTCTCAAACTATGATTATCTACCGTATCTGCCACGACGGTACGTTGTAATAAATCCACGCTGAATCCGCGAAACTATTCCAAACGCTTCCGCGTACGAGTTGTACGTTTCTCTTGGATTTGATTACCAGCGTGCGACAACAATGCGACAACAGCTCCACTGCGTGCCGATGAAATTTTTGCAAAAGTTTTGCACGTCCGTAGTTTGTACGGGAGGGAGCGGAGGAGATGGCAGAGATGAGCGACTTTCACGAGGAACGAGCCAACGTCGGTGACGGGACGTGAGAAATTCTCGAGGGTCCACGACCTGGACGAGTCGTCCGTGCATCTTTCATGGCCAAGGTGGCCGATCGATTCTCTTTCGCCACGGGGCGACCCGCTTGCTCGTTTATGACAGCGACAAAATATCCGAGTCACTTTCACGCGAGTCGATTCGGTAAAGGCGGGTGACGGCAATCGAGCCAGTCTCGATGTGCCTTCCGAAACGGCCTCGTTCAGAATCTCGAAGAACGAAGGCGGCAAATTACTTCCTCCCTCCCCACTGACGGAACATTCCTACGCCGTTTTCGCCAAGATTCCTACCGATCGTTCGTCAACAACTTCCTTGAATCATGCTCCGCACGAAATACCGTATCGCGATGGTTTCAGTACCGCGGAAACCAAAAACGTTTCGCTAAAGCGATAATTACAGCGAACGAAGAATAAACGGTGGTTTCGATCGAGGGAAAACGAGGTGAAACGAAGCTAGCGAGTTTTGGAAGAAAAACGAGCAGAAAACATTGGCGACTTAGTTTAAACTTGCCCCCCTCAGTAGTTACCTAGGTCTGGACCATAGCCGTTTCACGCTTTCATCGATCTTGGCACTGACATCGCGCCACCAGTGTCAAACGACTCTACCAACATTCTTCAATCGACCGACCAACTTTAACCGAGTCCCGAGTAAGAAAGAAAAGGAACGAAAGGAGGGAAAAATATTCAAGTTGGCGTCTAGAGGCTCAGAGAAAGTGAGATCGGTTCGAGTTGGTGGTTCTCTCAAGTGGTGCTGACTCAAGCGATCCGTGACTGGTAATCGAAGAGCCGATGCCACTGTACGTACATACGTACACGCGTGAAACACGCGCGTCGATCGACACGGATTTATCATCGGTCGTTTCGTCGTTTCTCGGCTCGTATCCGCGATGATCTACGATCAACCAGCGATGGTTGATACGCGCGCTCGTATATGAATATTCATCGCTCATTCCGCCGGATAAATTGCGACGCGCGCTGATCGCCCACGGTCGCAAACCTGTTAATTGCCGACCAATGACTTTGAATATTGATACGCGTCGCCGCTTCATGCCGACGGAATTATTTCACCTATGATTGGAACGTATGTAGATACGTTCGCTACTGCTGCTGCTGCTGTTGTCACGTTTTCGAAAATCATTCGTCGGTTTTGCCGATCGTTATACGCGATCGAAACAAAATACGACAACTTGCCATAGAGACACATTTCTCGCTGTTTCATACCGATGCCCGAGCGCTCTAAATTCTTCGGAAAACGTACCATTGCCACCTTTTTTTTTTTTTTTTTTTTTTTTGAAATCGCTGAAAAACGTTTCCACGCGTGCGAGGTGCGTTCCTCGCGAGAAATGAACAAGGAATTGAAATTTACCATCGCGCGTCCGACTTTCCGCGCCACTTTCTCTTATGACAATAGAACCTTCAAGTTTTTTATACCCTCGTAATTTCCGAGACGGATCGCTGCAATTATCGATCGCGTTTGTGTATTCCGTCACGATCTCTTTCCCTCTTTCTGTCCGAGTAAAATGTTTCTTTCTGCCCGTCGATTTCCGCTCGCGAAGCTTCTGTTAATTCCTTCGCGAGCGTCTGTGTGTCTAGAAATCACTTTCGACTGGCCAAGGAACTTTTCCAACGAAGATTTCTTCCTTTCCCCGTTGACGTGTCTCCCGCCGAGCTGCGAAACTGATACTCGCCGTACCGATCGTTACAAATCGCGTGTCCTTACGCAGCAACCAGCTGCACGAACTCCTTCCCGTTTCAGCTGAACGTTTCGACTGCACGGACGAGTACGCGGATGTCGTGGACTCTGCTGCCGCGGCAGAGAAAGGACGCGTCAGCTTCTCTCTGTCGCTTGCCTTACTTGTTTCTACAGGAAGACTCGATGAGCTCCGCAAAGCGATTGATCGCTCCGCGGAAACGCCACTGATCGAACCGACGTGAAAATTACTCGACAATCATCTTTCTAAACGCGCTGACTCGCGTTCTACTTTCCCCGTAAAAATTGAGCCGGCGGAATGTCGATTTAACCATTTTCGGCAATATTTACGTTTATCGATTTTCGAGAGTTCGATTAGACTATACCGGCCACGAGATGAACGAATTACTCTGTAAACCATAAA
The DNA here is from genome assembly GCA_036937485.2 of Tetragonisca angustula. Lineage (NCBI taxonomy): Eukaryota > Metazoa > Arthropoda > Insecta > Hymenoptera > Apidae > Tetragonisca > Tetragonisca angustula. Next base: position 95,765 of record JAWNGG020000283.1, on the reverse strand, counting down.
CGTTCAACCTTTTGCAGGTCTTTTGGACCTCGTTGGCCAACAGAAATTTGCGTCGAGGAAAAATACGAAAATTTTCAACGAGAACACTGAGCTTGTTTTTTTAAATATCAGTTCATCGATGGTCTGGTTTGATGCAATGGGCAATGGCAATGACAATGCGAAGAGATGGTCATTCTCGAGATGCTAGTCTAAACTTTTGGTTCTCATTTTCTTGTGCTTCGTATGGCGAGAAAAATCTGCTCGCAAATACAAGTAGTTCCCAAAAGGGACACGACGAATACTTTTCTCTAGGCAAGTGTAGCTTTTAAAAGTCTAATAAAGACAATTGGATAAATCGATGCATTCCATTTGCATGTCCGCTGGCAACACGCTGACGTCAACTGAAAACGGAGTAGAAAATATGCCAAGCGTCTAAAGTAAACACTGTTTCGTCGCCCCTTGGAAATCATTCGTAATTACTCATTCACTCCAACAGTAGATTAAGAAAAAAAGAAAAGGTACGAAGTAATAAAATTCTTATTATTCCAATTTTATATTATTTTGTGCAAGCGCGGACTGCATGAATTAGACTGCGAAAGGGTTGGACGCACCTGATTTAGGGCGCACGGTGATCCGAGCGATCGACGAGCGGAAGGCGGAATAGAAGCAAGGGAGGTACAATCGGACGATTTCTCCGATGATTTCGGTGTATCGCTGCGAGAACGAGCGAGGCGTTCGGAAAGGCGATCGATACCTGACAAAACAGCCGTTACAAATAACGCGTCCTTATTTACTCGGGCGGTTTGACCAGCGGGAGAATGTCTCACCTGCCATTTTCGTCAACCGATCGGACGGCCTGCCCGAGCTCGCGAACCTGCATCTGATCCTGACATAAGCCGCGCAACCAGGTCGGCGAAAGACAGACACCAGCGGCGTGGCGACGTTACTTCACCCGATCGGATCGCTTCGTAAAAGGCGCGAGATATGAGGAACTCGCTCTACCCGGTATCCGTAGAAACTTTGCCGTCCGCCGATCTTTCCTACCCCCTTTACCAGTTCTTCCTTTTTCTCATTTTTCTCCTTTTTTTTTTTCTGCCAGTAGCACGTCACGGCAAAACACACGTACCTCAAACGGGGAAACTTCTTTCTCCGCACGTGCAAGAGGAGAACGAATCTTGGAACGAGCGAAACTTTGAACGATTTGGCCGTTATCGAAATCGAGATTTCACGGTGGAAGTTGACGGTGCGACGAGGGAAAATCGGCGAGAAAGAGCTGCGCCTGACGCTAGACGATCGACTTGAGAATGATTTCGCGGAGGTTGCCAGCGATTTTGCAAAAGCGCAAAAGCGGTCAAAACGTGCGTCGAATGAACGCACGCGCGAGCGCACCCACGATTGGCCAAGCTCGTTAGCCTGGCATTCGGTTCGGCCTCTCGAAATTTCTCCTGCCGGCAATTACCCGGTAGGAGGTGGCGTTGCACCTTTCGAAAGTATGCACAATTAGGGGAACCGGCGCGACCAAAGTAAAGAGCCATCGAGATCGCGAGAATTCCCGCCATTTCAACTGTTCAAACTGTTTTTAAACAATTTTGCAAATTAGTTCCCGAACTATCCTCGCCCGATGCAACGATCGATCCGATAAAACCAAGTTGATCGATGCACCGTCAATTTTAACGATCTACGTACCTACGTACTTGCATGTACTTTGTTATTTCACGTTGCACGGTGGATTGACGAATGGATCAAGGGGGTTCAAGACAGTTTGAAATGATCTAAAAATCGATTCTTTTGTTTTGTTTTAAATAGTAGAAGTAACAAGAATAATAGAAGTCTTAAAAATAAGATACAAAAGGTCCTAGCCTTTAAAACGACTCATTTTGGGGTGTAATAATAAATCCGTCACGGATACAGAATAATTGAATTTCCATCACTGTTTACGACTTTAAACAGTATTATAAAGTGTAAATCGTGATTCAAATATTACGTTTGGTGAATCGAATATTAGGGGACTTGGATTCAATTTGGTTGTGAGCCGCGATATATATAAGTAAAAAAAGTAAGTAAAGGATACATATGAAAAATGACGTTCTGAAATTTTAAACGCGTTTTTCTCGAAACTAAATTTTTAGAAATAATTTTTAGATATCTCGGAATCTAGCCAACCGATTACTGTGAAACTTGGTACGCATCTTTAGTGTAACATTTACTAAGGATTGACGATCGAACATTTTTCAATTTTTAACAATTTCGAAAAATACAAACAAAAGACGTAGAAATTTTTGGCACAAATTCGATACATCAGAAACAAATAGCTGCTATTTTCATAATTTCCACAAAAATGAAAATGTTGGATCGTTAATCCAACTAGAGAATATTATTTAGTTTTGATCTTTTTTTTTTTTTTTTGCCTTTTTGTTGCAGCTAATCCTGTTTAGCTGGAATCATGCATACCGATAGGCAATGCAAAAAAAGTTATGTAAAAGCATGTCGTTAAAAAGTTAAATAAGAGCCCTCTTTTTTTCTTTTTTAATGTTGCTCTTTATAGTTTGCAATGTGTTCAAATAAACCACAAAAGCTCATGTCAATGAAATATGTACTTTTTTCTTACTAGCTTTCCAAAGTATTCGTAACTCTTAGACCCGTCAAACAGTCCTGCCCCCTTAACCGTCCGACTACCATGACGGAGTCATTTTCAGAGATCCGTGTTGAGAGTGGAGGTGTGCGAGACACATTTGTTCATGCGACAAATTTTATATCGATTCAGTTTCCTCTCTAACACATGTACTTATGTTGGATGCATATGCTTCAAATGACGTAATAAACCAGTAGTGTCTGCATACTTAGTTTTAAATTCGTGGTGACAATGTATTCATTCCTACCTTTGTAACATCTTCATCCTGAAAATGTTCCCAAACCGAGCTTCTCTTTACCTTCTTCCTTTACACGATATCTTCTGCATTACTTCCTGCTACCACAACTTTACTCTCACTATCACTCTCACTATCTTTTTTTAAAGATTTTTAATCTTTATTAAATTTACACAGATTTTGAAATATACGTCCGAGCTTCCCGAATTCCTCAGCGATACTGCTCAACAGCGTACACAATGTCCAAGTACGAAGCGCGCAGTCACACGTTCGTTTACATCAGGTCACACGATTCTTAGCATTCGTGTTTCCAATAACTTCACTGGCAGAAGAAATTGAACTGTGTATTTACATATTTTGTAGGCTGCTATACAGCATTGTATCATTCTAGTTCGAGAAATAGTAGCCGGATTCTCGAAATTTTCGGGAATCCGACTCGTCCCGACCATTATTCATTCCCGATATTTTCGAGTTCTCGCACATTCCTAAAATTACAGTATTTATTGTTGCCTAAGGTTAATGGGGGCTATAAAACAATAAAACTGTAAAATTGAAGAATTTTAACTAAACGAAACATAAAAACTGTAAAACTATTGATTACTATAATAGAAATAGTGTTTTTGGAAATAGTATTGACAAAGACTACCAGCTGTTGTGCATCGCTGACTTTACCTTTATCTGACGGTCGAGCAGCGAAAAAGGTCATTATAAGTTGAACCTTCATCGTATGCACATCGATTAAACATTCTAAGTGAATTTTTAAATCATATTTCTGAATATTCTAATTGTTTAAACATTATCTAATATTTCTAATAATTTATCTGCAACAATTAAACAATAAATTCACGTCTGCAATATTTCTAAGTGTTATTTAAAATATTTAACTAATAATTAATAAGAATTTTGAGAGAAATGACTTTAAATTATCGAATGAAATAATTAATTTAATTGTTTAATCGTAATAAATCGTAATATTAAAATTGTGAAAGTTATAAAATAGTGTCTAGAGATATTGTAGAAATAAAATAACTTAATTATTAAAAATTTAATTGTTTCAAATAAATTATTCAAATTGTAAAACAATGCATTTCGATGATATTTTGGTATATTATTTAACAAATTTAACTATTTATTCATAGCAATTCAATCAGTGAGATTGAACTTCCAAGCATTATTTCATAGTTTGAACAATTCATTTATAATAATTAAATTATATTATTTACAATAATGGAAAAGATAGTTACATAACACATATATTTTTTGCAATTTGAAACGAACGAATGAAAATTTTTATATGTTGCGCGATTACTCTGAAGCGACGATCACTGCTAAACTCGATTTTTGACTACATAACTTTTCTCTACACAAATTTCTATTTACATTTCTAATATGCATCAATGCAGGTATATAACTTTGAAATTAACATCATGAAAGTGTAAATTTAGTTTTAGCTAGTTATAGATAAAAAAATTAATAAATTATTACATCTGACATTGTAACATATTTGTGAAAGTGTAACCTTGCGATAGAAATCTAAAAACTATTGATTAGTATAATAGAGAAACCGTTTCGAAATACTAAAAAAAAATTATCCACAGTTCCGGGTCACTGACGATCGGAACAATAAATTAACCTTCAGCGATACGGAGATTTATTAACAATTGAACTTCCGTCGTGTGCTCATTGACCAAAATTCAGGAGTGAGTTTTAAATAATATTTCTAAATATTTTAATTATTTAAACATTATCTAATATTTCTAGTAATTCATTCGTAACAATTAAACAATAAATTCTCTTCTATAATATTTCTAAGTTCTATTTAAAATTTTTAATTAATCATTTGTAGTAATCGAGTCACTAATACATTTCTAAGAAATTTTCTTTATCTGTATCGCATCGTTATCGACCGAAAAATCATATTAATGTCAATTAATGTGGAGACAAGAGCTCATCACGAATTGAATTTTTGTCCTGAACACATCGACCAAATTTAGAAGTTTGAAAAAAATTATCAACTATTCTGGATCACTGACGACCGAAATATACATTAACCTTGAACGATACGGAGGCTCATTAAACTTCCATTGTGTGCACATCGACCAAATTTTAGAAGTTTGAAAAAAAATTATCAACAATTCCGGGTAACTGACGATCGGAACATCAAATTAACCTTCAGCGGTACGGAGACTCATTACCAATTGAACTTTCGTCGTGTGCGCATCGACCAAAATTTAGCAGTGAGTTTTAAATATTATTTCTGAACATTCTAATTGTTTAAACATTATTTAATATTTCCAATAATTTATTCGTAACAATTAAACAATAAATTCTTTTCTATAACATCTTCTAAGTACCATTTAAAATTTTTAATTAATCATTTGTAGTAATCAAGCCACTAATACATTTCTAACAAACTATAATTAACTGCTTCGCATCATTAACGAATTATTCTAATTACTTTTATAATTATTTAATTATTTTCATTATCATCATTATGATTATTTGAACTTGAATACTAGCTCAATTGCCATAACTCGTATCGTACTCATACAAGATATATTTTGACAGTTTCATTCTTTAACAATTACCGTAATATATGTCATATTTTTGGGTGTACATACATAATATTAGTTTAACAATACTATTGCTATTTAAATATTATAAGGAACTTCCAGAATTTCCCTCTGAATCTATAATTTCGAAAATAATTTAGTCCTATTAATTTGTCAAACAAGAATATTTCTTCAACATCTTAAATTAGTCATTAGATCGATCAAACAATTATGTCTTAGTTTACGAATACCATTTCTTTCTCTAACAAATTAGTAAAATTCAATACGAGTTGTGACCTGTGTGATAAATATACGAAAAAGTACTGATTTGCAATACATTATAATGAGACCCGTGCGTAGTTACCTCCACGTGGTGGGTCTTGGTAATTGATATCGTTTTACAAACATTAAAGTGAAACGATATCAAGCTAAGAACTACGCAACCTACAGTTTAGTTTAGATCGTGAAAACTTCTGTTCATTCTTTATTTCACGATCTAAACTGAACTGTAGGTACAATTAGTTGATAAGTAAACTGTTGGGCCCCCAGCGGGCCATCGATGGACGACGAGGGATATCGCAGGGACATCGTGGGATGCGTGCGTCTTAGCTTTAAGTTGCGTGCGTTTAGTTTATGTAAATTCACTGTGAGCGTATTCTGTACAAAGACACGTTCATTTAACTCGGGACGAAATAAGGGATCCCTTTTCTCCGCGTTTTTCTTTTTGTTCATTGTTACTAGTGTTACTGTCATTGCACTAGAGTAGATTTTCCAACTTTCTTTGTCAGTGTGTCAAGTCGGGGAACTGCAGCCACGTCCGAAAGGACGAGGTAGGTTCTTGTGGTCTAGCGTCCTTTGTAATCCGGCTCCAGTGGTTCTTCGGAACCCCACTGTGTCGTTGGGGGTAGCGCAAAACTACTTGCCTTTAAATGCTCGGAAACCGATTTGGCACACTGACAAATCGCGGTTTTCATTTTTCATTTCGCGTTATATCTCTTGCAAGGCACGTTATTGAAGCGCGTTAATAGTTTCGTTCTCCCGATTTCGTTCAAAGTTCGATAAACGTGTCTTTGATATAAAATGCTCTGTTAGGGCTGCGAATTATTGTACAATTATTGTGTAACTTTCATGTTAGACGAGTGTGTTGTTAGTATGAAAGGTTGCGAGTGATTGCGACATATTGTATGATTTGTATTCGTATGTAATGTATGTAATGTATGTAATGTGTGATTGTATGCAATGTACGTACGATGTATTGTATGATTGTTAACGCGATGTATTGTATGATTGTTAACGCGATCGTTGCTCGGGAGACAGAGTTCCATAGTTCAATCTCATACATGCGCTTTAGAGTTAAGATTTAGTCTTAAGTTTTGAGATTGAACTATTGACGTCTGTCTCCTTTGTTCGTAAACCCGGGCCAAGTAGAATAAAATCTCAGCATTCCTTAAGAATGTAATGAGTTATTTGAATGTAATGGAGGGTGGTTGGGATTAGGGCCCGGGGCGGGTCTCGTGCGTAGTCACCTCCTCGTGGTGAGACCTGGTAATTGATATCTTTTCACAAACATTAGAGTTTTACAAACTTTGATGCTTGTAAAACGATATCAAGCTAAGAACTACGCAACCTACAGTTCAGTTTAGATCGTGAAAATTTCTGTTCATTCTTTATTTCACGATTTAAACTGAACTGTAGGTACGATTAGTTGATAAGTAAACTATTGGGCCCCCAGCGGGCCACCGATGGACGACGAGGGATATCGCGGGGACATCGTGGGATGCGTGCGTCTTAGCTTTAAGTTGCGTGCGTTTAGTTTTAGTTAATTATAAGATACGTGTAAATTCACTGTGAGCGCGTTCTCTACAAAGACACATTTATTTAACTTGAAACGAAATTAGGAACATCTTCTCTCTGCCCTTCTTTCATTCGTTATTGCTATTGTTACTGACGTTGCGCTAAAGTAAATTTTCCAAATTTCGTTGTCAGGGTCTCAAGTCGGGAAACTGCAGCTTCGTCCGAAAAGACGAAGTTCGGTTCTTGTAGTCTAGCGTCCTTTGTAATTCGACTTCAGTGGTTCCGAAGAACCCCATCGCGAGAAATCCGATATAAAATAACTGGATTACGAGGGGGCTGTACTACGAGTGTTTCGTGACTTTTCGCGACGAACATGCGTTCACGACAGTAAAAACGTTTCATTATTCCAAAGTGTACTTTCCATGGAATGCATGAATATCGTTCTGACATCTAGTCATCCTTTTTTCCTTACTTCCTTACTTTTCCCGCGACTTTTGTTCCGACCTCGCCCAGATGTTAACGTACTGATAAACAATACAAGCATTAACTAATTAGGATATATCCGATATCCAATGCTTTATCGTGTTCTATGCTTCGGAGATCACCTGACTAACATTTCCGTGTCACATTCTACCATGTCGATTTAGGCAAGTTTTGAACCGTCACTCTGTGTTAGTACAGTATCGATGAGTCGCTCGAGCGATCGAAATATGTACTAGTGGAATATCCGTGTGAGTCAAAAATGACCCCGGCACGGGACCGCGAGCTTCGGGCTTCCGAGGGTTAAAAACAATCGAGGCTCGAGATAATGAAAACATTTTCAGTGAAAGCGAGTCTCGACGCAGAGACTACGATTACTACGACAATAAATATCCTCGAGAAAGGCTCGTTATTAGAGAATTCTTCTCGCTGGCCAGCGTTCGTTCTCCTTTTACGATCGGTGCGTATCTCTACAGGGAAACCGGAAAAGCGAAAGGAACCGCGTTGCAACGTACCTCTGTTGAAAGTGTTTCTTGGCATTTAATCAAGAGCTATTTTGCAAATACGCGGGTCTTATTTCGTTAAGGAACGTATTGTTACAAAAACGGCTGGATCTGAATGTTCAGTAATGTATTTATAATATATCAATACAGCATTGGACTGTGAACGTGTCTTGTCCAACCGAATGTGAAATTAATTAGGTACGAAACTAACAGTGCGAAATATGGAGATTCGCATTAATTGAAATTAGACCGTTTCCAACGTGTTCAGATTTAGACTCTTTCTTCTTGAGAATTAAATCATTTGTAACGCGTGGCCGCCCGCGAGCCTCTTTCCGTTCGATCTAGCCAATCAGATTCAAAAGACGAGCCTTGGAGTTTAATCGCTCTACCATAGGTGAAATTAAAGCATCTACAAAATATAACAGGCTCGCGGATCAGTAGACCGTCTTCATTCACGCGTTGCTTCTGAGCTCTGATTTCGTGAAAATTACGCGGAAAACATTCAAAGGAACGCCCAAAGGAAATATAAACGAGCTCAGAAGATTCAGAGTGCAACAACGATAACATAATAGAGAGATCACGGAGAAGAAAACTAGTGCACGAATGAGTTTGACGATCGCTGAGAAGAAGAAAACCCAGGTGAAAAAAACCCAGTTACGGGTAATAGACTTGTACAATATAACGTCGTACATGTAGAGAGGGATAAAAAAAAGCTATCAGGGCAACATGCGCCCTGTATCGCTAGTATCGACTATTGATTTCTTCGATAGCCACGTACCGATGGTTATTCGTGTTCCCCTGTTCAACACTTGGAAACTGCCCTCTCGTTTCACCTACGATCTCGTTTCGCGTGCACGACGGGTATTATTCCACAGCAGTTTCGTTACGTTACACGTGAAATTTCAATTGAGCAGCGTTATTTATTGCACACCGATGATTAATATCCACGTACGAATCGAGGTAAGGAGTGCAAGACAGAGAGAGCTAGATGGCCGGTTACGGAGCGAGCCAAACGATTTGATCGCCTCCATTATCGTACGCACTTGTTACGCATAATTACACTAAATTGCTAGATTGTAGTGTGTGCTGGATCATAAAAAAGAAAAAAAAAAAAAGAAAAAGAAAACTCGATGAACGTAAGTATACCGTGTATCCTCCGAAGCCTGGTATTACAGAACAGAATGTGATCCTTTGTGCAAAAAAAAAAAAAAAAGAAAAGAAAAGAAAAGAAACAAGAGAGAAAGAAGAATGAGACTGCGCTCTTAAGATAGTCGATCTTGAAAATTTATCAACCGCTTCAGCTTGTACTTGTAAACGTAATTCGCTATCGATCATTTCGCACAGATTTATAACGTTGCTCGTAATGGCACGATTGTGCGTTACCGGTTGACACTGGTAAACCGGAAATTTCATCGATTTTTATTTAAAGTTGCTGCGCAAGGTTATAGAAGGTTCGTTGCGTACCGATAATCAAGTCGAATTACTCCTTTGTTCGAAAGTACAAAGTCGTTATGCAAATTCGACCAACGCGTAGTTGAACTATTTTCGTCGTCAAACGCTCGTTACGTGAAAGTTACTCGCACGCGAGTAGAACAATTATCGGTGTCGCAATATATTCAAATGTACAACGAGGACGTCGGGGGAAGAAACATTTTCATAGAACAAGTTACGTTCGTCTAGAAAGGACGTAATTTCACCTGATTTCACCCGATACATCGGTTCTTGCTTATTCACGTATCACCTGGCTCGGGATTGTCAATTATCCACGCAATTGTAAACATCATCGATTAGTTACGGAACATGAACTAGATTCCATCGTAGTAGCCTTGCTCCACATGTCCTCTCGTTTGCTCTCCGTCCTTCCTATTTTACATGTTCACACGTCCACCGAGCAACGTCTAATTACGCGTAATTCACCTTCCGTTTAACTCGCTCGCTGGAAAAATCTAAATTACTCGATCGTGTAACGATTGCATCAATTCGTTTTATTACGGAACACGCGCGACGCGTTGAAGAAACGCTGACCACTTCCTTCGCTGATTTCTCGGCCGATATTGCAGAAGACGCGACAGAAACAGATGTAAATATCGTCGAAGGAGAAACTTTTTGGAATGGTTTTTCAAAATACGACGCATATTTTTAACACGTTAAACGCCGTGCGTACTTTGTCTTTCTGTTTACAGTCCTGCGATAAGCAAAACGCAACACCACGTCCAGCATCTCAAGTCGGAAAATTTCGTAAAAATTGCTACGAAGAAAATACAACACCGCCAGGGAAGGAATATTAGTAGAAACGTAGCTAAGAAAGTTACAACATTTTGCGATAGGTGCAAACCACATTTTTGCCTAAACTTTTTTTTTGCAACTTCTTGCGCTGGAATGACGTGCCACGGACGTCGAGAATTTTTTGTTCCGAAATTGCAACATTTTCTCACTTATATTTAAGTATAACACAGGCAAAACGAGTAATAAGTTTATTACCTCTCAATAATTTCCATCCAGCGATATACCGACGAGTTCGAAAAAGAAGGCTACGAATTATTGTATACGGTTTGGTCACTCGTTATGGTCCGCAATCAACTGCCAGCGCAAGTAGTTAATAAAACCCATTAAAATTACTGTTGCATTATTGTACGTTGTTGCAAGTATCAATGAAAGCTATATTCAGCAGCTATTCCTTTCTCAAGTTCAATCTTAAAGTTTCTCAATTTTTAATATACGCATACTAAATTTGTTTCGTCGGTCGCCATTGACCGACACGGCACTTGACGCGTTAAACAAAAGAAAATTAGACAAAATACGCCGAGGCAAATATGTACCTACGCGTCGACGACGAACGAGTGCGAGTTTTTACGGAAGACGGGCCGATAGTTTCGCGCGAGCGTCATACTCTGATTAGCTGCTCGACTTCTCTCTCTCTCTCTCTCTCTCTGTCCAACGAACCGAACTCGCGAGGCACAAATCCACGAGTAACAGCGGTTGCATGTTTATTATCCAGCGACGGACCAACCCACCAATAAACAGCCACCAGTTGCTCGAATCCCGAGCAATATTAGTAGGTATAAGACGGACGTGTAACACACACGGCGTGGAGAGAGCGCGATGAGCGTGTACGCGCGCGCTTAATTGCGTTAAAACGGATTGAAATGGAATTGCCGAGCGGATAGTCGCGTGTAACGCGCTTCGTTGCTGTCAGTAATCGGTCAGAAATTGCGTAAACATTTTTCAAACGATTCACTCGACCGGAATCACATCAGTCTATATTACGCGTTCACCGAGTTTCCAATCATTCGCTTCAACTTTCATGTGTAATCCACGCTCTCGAACGAAGGGACAGCACGTTCGATAAACCGTTGAATTTCTTCCTATCAAACGGAATGACGTAAAATCTTTCTTCCGTAGTGCCTTTATCGACATGCACGAGTAACGTAAATTGAACTTTTCGCAATACATTTTGTGTTGTTAAAAAAAAGAAAAAAAAATACAGAAATATTCAGTAAGTCAAAATGATGGCACATTTGGCGAGGAACAATGGATACGTTTTCTACGACACGATTGCGTCAAAGTTGCATCTTTATGTAACAAGTAGCTACGGTCTTTTAGACGTACGAGTACGTCTCGTTATTCTCGTTTCTGCACGCCTGTCCGCGGCATTCGGGAACACGAGCGCGACAGCTACGAAACAGCCATGTAATTCATAATCCGCGCGTATGCGATTCGTAAGACGCAGCGATAAGGTCGCGAAAGTCTTTACAGTAGCCATTTAGAAATGGTAACCATCGCTCATTTGTTACAGCGATTCTTTTCTCCGCTGACGTCGTGTGCATTAGGCGCACGTTAAATACTTACCGATGATTTCTAATTCAGATTAGAAAATTGCACACTAATCTGTTGACGAAAACTGTCCTTTTTTAGACAGTACAGTCGTTGCAATTATTGACGAAAATCTGCAGTAACTGTTTCTCCAGATTTCAATAACTCGAAGTGAACTATACCACTACTATTCCACCAAATACATCGAATAAAACCTTTCTCAGGGAAAATGTACGAGTATGACTCTCAAGAGATATTATATACAAGTCCGCCATTTCGCAATAAGGGCAATAAGAAAGTTTTAAATTCTTCGCGATAATTAGCCAGCAGGATGCTTCTATTGAAAGTATAAAGAAAACTATGAATGACAAGTGAGTAGAACTGTGTAACAAAAGTTGACTACTTATGGGTACCACGTACCAATATGCTTGGAGAATGAAATTTAAAGATGTCGAAAGAAACGACAATTGCCCGGAAAGCGACGTATCTTTTCCTCTCTCGGTGCAACACGACTCGACATTTGAACCAGAAATAAATTTAGGATGGTAGCGTTCGCTGTTCAGCTAAAGGTTACTTGTTAGGAAACAATGAGGCACTTACCGGTTTGCGAAACGCTTCTGTTCTCCAACAACGGCCGCGAGGAAGTTTATTTAGTTGCTAAACAATTATTTAGAATAACGGGGCCACCCGCGAGTTCAACTCAGCATGCATCCTATGCAACGTTAATGCAATAATCGTGTAGAGAACCTAGTTACGAGCGCATCGAAGAGCGGTGATCATCCGTCCGCTTCTAACGATCCGAATAAATCTAACAAGTTCGTTAATTGCATCACCGTGTTTACGCTCCGCGATTAAATTTAAATCCCTCTCTCAACAGCGATAACTCTCGAGAGAAAACTGCTATTTCGATGTTTCACGGTGGAGAAGAATTTTTCAATTAGCCCGAACTTTATTTGTGCGGTAATTGTAGTTTGTCGGAGGAACAAACAATCTCGAGAGTACGTTGCGTCTAACTTTTAGAAGTTTTCCAACTTTCTCACAATGAAATCTAGTATCTGTGTAATAATAAAGCTGCGAGTATTCGTATAATAGGTATACTTACAAAAGGAAACGAAAATCTCCATCTCGCAACAACAAAGGACACGAGTATCGAAATTCTTAATCTTGCAGCTATCGAGAATCTTTACTTTCCGATTGCTGTCGGTTTTAATTAAAGAAAATTCATTAATTTCGAATAAAATTGTCTTTCACTTGGTTTCACAGCCGATTGCAAATAGCCGAGAGGGTAAATCCAAAATTACGCTCGTGCAAATCTTTACAGATCGCGCGTGAAACTGTAATCGACTGAGAATGAAGCCAGACCAAGCTGTAAAGAAGAACCACTCTCGTCGTTCTCCTCTTTTGCCTCGTTCTAGCTCGTGTCTCGACCGCTCGGGGAGATGGATATCGCGAAAGTTGATTCAACGGAAATAAAACACGTCGTCGCATGCATCTTTATAATTACGAAACACCGTAATGCACCGCGCGCATGCACACGACCTTCGTACGTACAGACAGCTATCGACGATAGCGACGACTTTATCTTCGCTCACTGCACCGTCGCGTATTGCCTATGCTTTACCAGCAGGTCACGGTTGCCACTTGCACACAATAATAAATTCCATTTGCGTTCAACCGTGCCTCGTTGTTCGGCAAATAGACATCGCTAGGCTTGCTCGTTACGCGATGGGAACTGAATCGTTATTAGTAGAAAGCTACAGTTGGAAGAGAACCGGATTCTCGCGACGATTCGATCGCGGAAACGCTGTGCCAAGATGCATCCCCTTCTCCATTCTTCTCTCTTCTCCTCTTCTCAAATAGAACTGTCACGCTAATTGAAACCCCACTGTTGGAGTCACAAATTCGGCGTTTGCCGATAATTTCCTTTCAATTATTATTTTACAGCGTAAAATAAAATGCCTCGCGTTCGTTCTACGTTGCACGCCAGAAAAGTGAAAATGACTCGCAACACTTTATCGAGAATGGCGCAACGTATCGTAAATTTGTCTCGTTTTGAGTCTGTTCCATCCTTTTCCTCCTACGTGTTAGTTTCGTAAAAAAAAAAAAAAAAAAAAAAAAAAACCGAAACGCGCACGGTACGTGTAGCACGGTTACGTGCTACACGTAATCTCCGGTTGGATGTTCCGCCGGTTTCTCTCGCGGTAATCGAGCTGCTTATCGCGCGGAAAACTAGTTCTCAGCGGGCACGGAACGACGCGGACGTCTTGTCTTTCGTAATTTATTGATCATCGGTGCACGGACAGTGATTCGAGCACGGCACGTTGCCAATAGGCGATAGAGAAGCTCGTTTCAGACAGATGCCGCTTAATTACAACGTTGGATTTCGATAAGAGTGATATTAATTAGACGCGCGCGCGCGCGTCCATCTCGGATGCTCGAAGCGTCGTACGTACGTACGTACAGAATTGTGACATCGATGTTTCAACGAAAGTAGTTTCATTAAACGTGACGTAATCTTATCGTGGAAAATGATATTAGTCTCGCGATAGTTAAAAACGGACGCGTATAATTGACGCGTTTGCATAATTCCACGATTTGTCTTTGGAGAGCGAGCGTTCGGAGAAACGCGTCACATGTGCACGTCAATTAGCGCCATCGACGAATTCGGTGGCTGACGAAAGACATTTAGTTAGATGGAATTAATCGCGGTTACACGCTCGTTACGCGAGACAAAATAAATCGCTCCGGCGAGATGCCGTGTCTCGGTTGATCGTTCGCTATGCTCTGGGAAAGATCGATCGTCGTTCATCCGTGAGACGTAAAAAAAACTCTTTCCGTTTCCTAAAACAACCGCTTTCCAATGATGAAATCGCGCAGTTTTCACGTGTGTAGAATTCTCTTTAACACTTGCTTCGTATCGCCGTTCGACAGAAATTTTGTAAGAGAAGCGGCCGAAAACTTTTTTCAACGAATCAACGTGTCCACGCGCGAAGAACATGACTGTATCAATAACTAAATTTTTCTTGTAAACGATTCTTTTACCGTATTATTTTCATCTGCAATAAAGTAGTCAAAGAATAGATATTGCAAGTGTATTTTGCACGATTAATAGTAACGAAAACAATTCTTTTAAGCCGCGAGCGTTTTCTTGTTTGTCTGCGACAAACAGTTTTGCGGTGATGTGTTGCAGTAACGTTTATGTGAAGTTTGTAGTTTCAACAATAAACGCAATTTGTCTTTAGAAAAAAAATAAGATAAAGATCATAAATGGACTGTCAACGCGACAAATTGCAAAGAAACGTGCTGCGCCGGCCATGACTGTGCGAGAAATAAAAAAGAAATGTTGTCACAAGATAATACCTTCAGCAGGAGGGAGACCAAAGAAACTGACAGTAACTGGAGAACGGAAAATTGTACGTTATATGATTACAACGTAGCGAAGCAAAATCGGCAACTATGGCTGCAAAATTCTATATTACACCCGTGCGTAGATAAGTACGTAAAACTAATAGACGTCTTGCAGTTTAATAAAAACGTAAATGAAAACGTACTTAAAAAAAAAAAGAAAAAAAAGAGACAAATCAATTGGACAGTGACAAAAGATATAGAATGCGCAATAAAATGTGGCTTTCGTAATGGAATAATTTCGAGGTAGCCTCCGGTTCATTTCGCAATCGTCGCGAATTGCAAAGCTCCGCGCAGAATCGCGCAGACGATTAAACACTGAGATTCCCCGATTGCTTCCTCACATGACGACACTCATCCGTCCGCGGAGCATGCCACACGTCCTACGATGCATCTAGTGGGCAGATTTCGACAGAGCAGATCAGAGAGGGAAGATTGCAATAACGCCGATAATTTTCACAAGAGACCGGAACATGTTGCATCGTCGCGATCTCATTTGTAACATTCCCCCCCAATTTGCTCATTAACTGAGTCAAGTTAACTGAAACAGAGACTTCAAACAGAGAGAATTGAATCGATCGCGCGTAATAAGCTTGAAAATAACCGATCAGTCACCGAGTTTCCAAGCGTTTGTGTTAGTTATGCCGCGGAGAAAGTAACAAACTTGGGGATAGAAGAACAAACATTTCTCTTTTTCTACGTTCGGAAAAAGTCAATTTAAAATATATTACGCCAAGCTTCATCTATGAATTTCCAGCACGAACCAATTCCAGCAGGTATACACTTTTATTAGATAACCTATCGGTTATTTTATAAATTGGGGATTATTTTTCGCAAGAAAATCCATCGAATATTTCATCTAACAAGTTATTAAATAATGCTTGCAGAAGCTTAATGACTCGGCGCAAGCCGTATAATTATAGCTAGTTGGATATTTATACCGGGTGATCTAGGATCAAACGTTTCATAAAATTCACAACGTAATTTCCTATTAGCTTATCTAGATTGTCACGTGCTGTAAGCTTGTGGATGATTTACTTTTCAAGATAAGATTCTAAACCCAGTACGTTCTCACATCGAATTCTCACTTCTCTTAAAAATGCATCTCCTCTTTCCAACTTCTGTTTTTTCTCTTTCTTCCCTTTCGTAATTCTGCTTTCTGCCGCGTCGCTCGTCACTCGGCAACGAGACAAATAAATCTTCCTTTTCTACGTGGGAAAAAGTACAGAAACTAAAAAAGAAAGGTAGAAAGTTCGTGTTATGATTCATTGGCTGTTCGAGCTTGCTACTTCCAGTTCATAGACTGGATAATTGCGATAACAACCGAGTAATTTCGACGCGGCGAACGGTGCATTAATTGCACACGCGGTAAACTTATATCGCCAGAGAGTTATTGCCCCCCCCGTTGGTGAGAAAATAATACTTTCCGTCGGAGGTATTCTGACGTTCATGAGCGTGACAAGTCGTAAGTTTCGCGGGTGAAACGTGACTTTGGAGCACGGTCAGATCGTTAAATCAGCGAAGATGGACGAGCGCGGGTTCGTTACACGTCCGCGCGCAGCAGACGAGCGTAACGTGCAACGCGAGGGCTTCCAAGTCGGTAATTATGCAGTTGTCAGTCAGTCAATCGGTGAGAAAATGCGATCACGATTGAGAGATCAATGCGACGTGCAGTGATCTTCTTCGACGTTCACGTCGTTAACTCGCGCCGCGAGATCGCCGCGAAAACCAATTATTACTTTCTACAATCCCGTTTCTAGTAGCGCGTCCAATGATATACTTCACGCGTTTATGGGAACGTTATGTATGAAATTTGAACGCAACGGCGTGCAGCAGTTTCATCGATATAATGGACGTAAGCCGACAAAGTTGTTGCTGACGATCTAATTGAAAATTATTTCAGAGTACAAGGTCTCGCTCGTTCCTTAAAATTGAACATTCTAGCCGCGCTGTAACGCGGATGTTTATTCGAAAAATCAGCTTTCACTGGGATCACGATCGAGCTATACAGTCTCAAATCAGTCACAGCGAGTATCAGGCCGATTAATAAGAGACGCTACGATAGATTTTAGAAGCAGAAGTAAAATTGAAATTCCAAACGCCCGAAAGCATAAATTAAACGAATGTTTTCCTCTTTCATTGCTGAATTTAATCACACCGGTGTTGAGTGTTGTTCTCTCTCTCCGTTCGTTATTCCATCGAATCTACGCGTGACTTGCTACTAACTCAAATCACGATCGTAGAAATTACTCGTTGAAAGAAATTTTTACGCCACCGAACGATATACACGAGATCCGGCGTTAGTTACTTGCAAGAAAGTAGCCCAAGGCACTGTTTGAATGTCATCGATCTAATAACTGTAAGCTACGTTCCAGCTGTGTACGGCCATCGACTATGTGAAAATTAAATTTCAATTGACTTTATAGAACAACAATTTCGACGTGTAATTGCGATAATATCAAAGCGATATCATTCCTTTAGTAGTAAAGAAAAAAAAGAAAAAAAATTGACACTGGAAATTAAATTTTTGATGAAGAATAAAATTAAAATTTAAAAACTTTGAAAATGTAGCGCGCGAAGCGTTCGACGATTGGTCAGCGCTTTACAACCACAACCACAAACACTCTGCGTTTACGCTCTGTGGACCGCGTAATCGATAATCCCGTTTAAAGCCACAAACTTTTTCGATTATCTCTCGGTTACGATTACATTTTTCTCGCAACGGACCACTTTGTATTCAATGAATATTCCCGTCAGACCACGCGGCCGTAGATTAACATTCTGATCGTAAATGGTAACATTCTGTTCACCAGCCGTACCAGTGTTCACTTCTAATTGCGCCAACCATTGTTGGCTATCGATAATAATTTTGTGCCAGCCTGGCAGGGATGTTGCAATAACGCTGACATTACGGAAGGGTTACAGGTACCGAAAGCCTGTATATGTTATTAAACGCCGATGTTATTTAGCGAAGCGCGATGTAATCGCGCCGGCTTATAATTGGATCGAAGAAACAATTCGCGTCTAATTGTCCTTTGCAATTCGAAACTTTTCCACCAATTAGCCCGACTCGAACGACAGTCTTGCACGAAACGAATAAATTAAACTGCCCTCGTCAGATTTTTACAAAACTACTTTTCACCGACGATCTCTGGTCGATCGTTGATCGCATTTCGTCGATTTGGCGAATTGTTTTTTGTACCTTGGTAAATTTCACTTTCAGCAGATATCGTTGGTACGACGCGAGTAATCGCGTTCAATCGCGAAAGTGAAAAACAGAATCGCTTTAGAAAGGGGGAATTATCGAGTAAGAACGAATTGAATAGGCAAGAATGGCATTATCTCGTATATGTTCGTTCGTTCGTTCGTTGCAAAACTAGGAAGAGCGCGGCCTGTACATTTGAGAGCAAGCAATTAAGCAAGCGCGCGAATAATAGCGCGGAAATGGGTCGAATTTGTTTAATCAAGCGTACGAAATCAAAGTGAAACTCCTCGGCTCTCCCCGGTTCTTCTCCATCACCCGGCGGATAATTGACGCAATTATCTTACAAGTCATTGGCACATACTCGTTCTGCCATCTAAGAAACTTCTTTTCTTCTCGTCTGCCAGTAGGAAACGCGAACGCGCGTCCTCGAGTGCACTCGCTCGTCTGCACAGGACGTTGTCTTTCGTATTCTAGTAATTGTTCACGCGTGATACATCCACCTGAAGGAGATCCTGTGCAATCGAGGATGCGTTCAGTGGTTCTCCTCTCGTGACTCTGAGACGAAATCCTGTTCGTCTCTTCCGAATATTTACCGAGTTAACGACCAAACGTAGATAACGCAGCTGTCGCAACAAAAATTGACGATCGTTCGAAAAGCAAAGAGGAAACATATCGCGTTTAGAATGACAATCTTGACCCACAACCTTGAACAAGTATGGAAAAATTGACTGTCACTGTCACCTCTCTGCGCCTTATTAACAATGAGAACCGTTCGTTCGTCGCAGAGACGATATGAAATGGAAAGTGCTGACTGGATATATCTTGCCCAACTCCAACTCCGCTTTAGAATGGCAAATATTTCGAAGATTGTTGCGTCGATCGTTCGAATCCACGAATTTCAATCGTTCAATCTCGACTCGTCGATGAAACGTATCGTACGTGTCCGAGATTTTTCGCGTTTACTTTCGTGTACATTCCATTCTTTCCTCGATAATCGATTCTGGTAGTTCGGTGATCGCGTACAACATATTGTTATTAGCCTGAGTTTTTACGTAAAATCTCGCGGTCGATAGAAAAACAAATTGTTCAAACGATCGTGTAAACACGTGGTTGAATGAAAATTTACGTGGCTCGAATAAAATGCGTTTTCTCCGTAGACTGTGGCAACGTAACGCACGTTCGGTCCGTTATGCGAGGCATTCGCGAGGAATGTGTGGTAATGCACGGACATGACGGGGTATTGTGAGAACGATCTATCTGTTGGCACAAGAACTGCATTATACACGCGAATTGCACGCACCGATTTCGACTGGCTCGCTAGAAGAAAAATCCTCCCGTTGCGCGCACGCGCGCGTTGCACAACAAAAGTCGCGCGGATTTAAAACGCATGCAGATACACGAACACCGCCGATTACGCCTGCGTCTGCGAGAGTCGTCAGTGTTCAATGTTGCGGAAAATCGGAAATTTTTGAAGCACCTCTAGACCCGAAAAATATTTTACCTCTAAACATGCCTGTCGAGTCGTTTGAATTTAAAGAGAAGTGATATTTTATCAATCGATTGGTCGAATATACCTATCTTTCACGAAGGAATTCGCGAAGAGGGAATTTTACAAGAGAATCTGATGGGAACTGGACAACGAGAGTTTACGCGCGGATGCATTTCATCGTGACGAGTTTTCGATTAAACGAGAGTTACAACGTGCAAATCTCGGCGTATTCTTCTCAAGCTGGTTTCCACGGGTGATTCGAGCGGAGGAATGCGAATCTGGCCGGTCGGCAACTGGCCAGAGAAAATGATCGGTGATGCAGATTCGAGCTGGTGGACTCGAATTCGTATCGGTCGCCGAACGATAAAATACTGCCGCGGACAAAGTCACAATCGAATTAAACGTGGCCCGAGGAGCGATCGCGTGAGGCGATCGCGCATAGCGAAAACCGCTGTACACGCGAGACAAATCCGCCATCCACTTGGCGGCCATTTTACTTTATTGAGACGGAGCCGGACCCCGTTTATTCTCACTTTTCCAGTTTCGTAACACGTCGCACAGTTGCGGAAGAAAACATAAGATGAAAAGCAGGTATACGCAGGTAGAATCAGTGGGTATTATTAAAATTTTGCCCAGCAATTCGTAACTCTTCGAGCGCGATACCGATCGCACGGAACTTCTCGTTCGAGTAATTATTCGACACGGTGAAATAATCAACTTGCAGCGACGAGTGGTAATTTTTCAGCAACGGAAAAAACACGTGGCGGTTGTTTCGCGCGTTTACGCGGTAGGAAGTGGCTACGACTCGATAAATCGGAGTGAATCGATAAGTTGAACGGAAGACGTAAGTTGTCGTGAGCGGTGGTTTTATCGCGTGTTCGGTCGCCGATCGTACCGGCGCAGCCTTCTTAAAATTAAACGGCGTTAAACGGCGATCGTGTCACGTTAGTCGCCAACAGCCAGCAAAGTGATACGAAATGCGCGGCTGTTTTATGTAAATAGACCGGCCGATACGATCGTCTTAAAATCGGCCGTGCGCTCGCTCAGTTTTCGTGTGTGTAATTATTTCGATGCCGTGCGTCACAGCTACCTGCCTAATTACACGGACCGCGATTGCCAACACGCTGACCGCCGTGCACCGTTTCGCCTAATCGTTGTACCTGACGGCGCAACCTGCATCGGGCAGCGCGGCGTGGCGCGTGATTATATTTGCGACGCGAGGGTATACGTATCGTGGTTCTCCCGTCGCTCGAACCCTTCACTGAACCTGGAGAACAACACCAGGCTGCACGTGTCGGCGAGCCACGTGTCCATCTACTCGGCCGTGTCGGAAATTTATCTGTTTCACTCGGCCAGTTAATAGATCAAGCCAAGTTGAAAAATTTGAAATCTATCGACAATCGGCACAATCGTTAGCGGAGTTCCCGTGTCAAAATACTTGATAATTGAATCTGATTATTCAACTTTGCTTCGTATCGTGTACCGAGGCTTATCTGCCGTTAGGCTACCGTTTGCGTCCCCAATGTGTTTGCGTTTATTCGATGAACTTGATTCGATGCTACGGACAGCGACTCTCGGATATGCTGGCAGAAAGAAAAAGTCGAGCCGGCTCTCGCACAGAAATTCTGTCCGATCTCGCAACAGCGGACACGCGTTTCAGGAATAAAAAGCAGCAGGCCTGACCGTTGCTAAATAAAAAAAAAGAATAATAAAAAAAAAAACACAAGAAAAAGAAAAAACAAGGAGCAGTGACATCAAACGTGACTAACGAATTCTGCGGGATCGTAGCTCGTTTCCAACTGGCCGAACGTATTGCACGCTCGCGGTTCTACCGTTTGTTTTCTTCCGCGGAAAGAACCGTACGAAACGGCAACGGAAAGGAAACCGGTATACAAAACCTAACGCGAGCACGAGCTACTAGACAAGAAACGGTCAGTCGCGAGTATACTATCACACAAATTGCACCCCAATAGCGTTGCAATATCGTTAATTCGATTCTGAGCATTAATAAACACGCTTTGATATTACTGTATTACCATCCAATCCGTAAGTGTTCGACAGAATCAACAGACCTCGAATAAAAAAGCAGACAACGTGGTAAATAAATCAGAGATGGTTGAAAATAAAGGAGACGACGCGACTAGAAACTTTTCAGTCAAATTTCAATCTGACTGTACCAGAATCGAGTACTTCTTGCGCTCGAAGATTTTTGCCTTCGCTTTCAGATTGTATTGGAGTAACGAACCGAGAAATAAATATTTCCACGAAAACAAAGAAAGTTGAATAAATTTCACGGAATTGCGGTGAAACGGATCGTTCCGCTGTGCAAGGTCTAATTACTACCGTGTACGTCAAATATTAAAATTTCGTAGGTTACACAAGTACTCGTGTAATTGGCCATTTTACTTTGCCGCATTATCGTAGATAAATGCGACGAAGTCACGACGGAAAAAATCAAAAGACAATAACGTCTACGTTAAGCCGTTTATCGACAATTACGGAAACAGCTACCGCTGGAAATAAGTGAAAAGGACAACCTGCACGTTCAAAGAGTATTTAGTGCTAGCATTAAAGAGTCAAGAACAATACCCGCTAAAGTACCAGTTCCAGAGGCACAACTCAAGGCCTGTCGTGTAAGAGTGCAAGGCGCTTGAAAAAGTCTCTAGCTAAACCCAAGTATGCTCTTACCTGATTGACCACGACTCACACGCAACGAGTAATTGATCGAGACTGATGTTATCGATCTTTAATTAAAAGTTGGATTCGATCGGAATCGACTGAATTATTATTAGCCGTAAATTGAAAAATATTTCTTCGGGACATTGTGCGTGCAAATTACCACCGTGTATATAATAACGAACTTTAGACCAGAGACTTTAACATATTCGATGAAGATAATTTGAGGTAACGATAGTTGAAAGCAATTGGAACTCACTCGAAGACGCGGACGACGAAGGAATTTCAGCGGCATTCCAAGCGAATAACTTTTTCCCCGCGATACAGGTATGGCAGTAGGAATGAAATGGGAGTGGGAGGCCAAAGAAGCTAAATGGAAACAAGTTCTCAACGACCGAGGAAGAAAAATGGAGAAAGACGAAGGTGACCAACGATAGAACGCACGCGGTGCATCGACGTGCTAGTCAGTCGCGAGTCACGAGAGCTGCACGATGCGCGCTACGTGGCATCTCGGCGCACTCGGGATTCGATTCAAGGACTGCAGCGTGTTAAAGTTCACCACGCTCTCGGAGTGTGGCGAGCGGCGAGAGCGTACTCGCCGCGCGGCGTGGGTGCAACAAATGCGCCGAACGTTGCACCACGATCGGCACGGCGCGGCGCGAAGCCATCTGCTCACGTGACCGATACTCGTTACTCGTCGGTACTCGTTATTACATCCAAGCCAATTAGAAGCACCTGAGAAGCAGGGATAACCGCATTCTGATTCACCCAAGCCGGAGCTACCACCGCTGCTGTCAATGCATCGCCGTACTTTGCCATCCTTTAATCGCGATAAAATCCTTCCTTCTATCTCAACGTCCAGAAGGTCGATCTGCGTATTGGATAAATATGGCAACGCGCTGCATTTTTCTCACGAAAGGTCGTCCGTAGCTAATTTCAAACAGAATCAATTCGCGGTCGATTCTTTGATCATTCGTTTTGCTCTTGTTTCAGTGAAATTGAAAGATTTCTTACATTTTTCTCAGATTATTGTCATGTCTTGTTTCCAGTCTGTATACTAGATTCAGATAAAGCTCCTTCTCACGCGTGAAACTTTTAATTACTAAACTGCAAACTTGTCAAGTTGTTTATTAATTTATATTTTAAAGTATGACATTTTTTTTTTTTTTTTTTGTTTCAAAAATTGAATTAACATACGATTTTAATATCGCGTTCTGTATATCTCTCGACGGACATTTCTCACAAGTTTTGTTCGCAAAAATCACGTTGGTTGCTGTACGTGCGCACGAATGTAGGTAGAGACACCTTGATAACGAGAACCACGTTGCTGAACCACGTTTATCGACGTATTCCTTTTTAGTTTTTAGCTCAAGTTTTATTTGATAACGATCCGAGTATATTTATCGAAAGTTATATTTACGAGACAATATTGGGAAATATATGAAGTCACCAGGCAATAACGTTGCATTGAAAAACTGACTCTACAACCTTTAATTTTTCAGTTTATAGATGCATACATGTGCAATCTCTCTCTCTCTCCCTTTCTCTCTTCTAATTCGCTCTCTGTTGATATGTCACGACAAAACTTAATAATTTCAGATATCTTTACAAAGTACTTTTCAAACCACTGCCGTTTACCTTTTATACTTATAATACCCTCGTCCGCTTTCCTCAGCACCTGTTTCGTTACAATTTCAAAATTTCTCAATCGTAGCCGAGAATTCCGGAATTCCAGCTTAATTATCACATTACTGAAACTATTGCTGAAACTTAATTACACGTTACAATTACAAGTTAACATCGTTGTTAAGAATCGAAAGGCAAGCTTTACAGGCGAGCCGTGCAATTTTTCACTGTAGGAACTGAACGCTGACCAAGGCGGCAATAATTTATGTAATCTCTCATTGGACGGTTGCATGCAACCGAGAACTTTGTAATAAGCCACGATCCGCATTGGAGTCGACCGTCTTAATTGCCAAGCCGTTGATTACCACCATCCCGTAATACATTCTAAATCATCGCGTCGACGGCTCATTTGTATCTCCGCACGTATTACCAGTAGTGGAACAATGCCTTGCAATCACATTGATCGAACGAACGACTGCAAACGGAAAGACGTAGACGGCGGCGGTGATTCAGAAGAGCGCTAAAATAAATATGCACGATACAAACGTAACCTTGTCACGATTCGACCATTCGTTTAAACAAACCGAACGTCAACGACTCTTGTACGAGCAACTGCGGATAATACCTTAATCTGTCGTCGAGTGTCAATTTTGAAGAATTTCCTTCTTTTCTTTATTCTTAGTTGGAGAACGCGTCGATAGAATCGTGTAAAACGCATCCTCGGGTAATTAAACGAATTCACTTGGGAAAATACAAAGGGAGTACGAATCGACATGGTGACAAACAGGATCAGAACGAAAGGAAGCGCGGAAAAGTGGGTGTAATGGTGTAATGGCGTCCGATGGTAATGTAACGGCAACAGATTACTTTTGTAGTGTCCGCGTCCGCACAGTGGAATAATTTTCTCCGGCGCGGCGCGCAAGATCAAGGGAATCTAGTTTTCTTGGGCAATAGATGCGGTTTTCAAGTGTATTCGCGCGAAACCATAGCTCGTACAGACGTATGCACAGTCGTCGCGCTGCTTGGTCTCGTGACGAAGAGAGTGAGTACGATAGGAAAGAGCACGTATGTACGTACATAGGATTCCAGTCATTGTGCTCGGTTAGAATCACTGCTAGAACAGATTCTTATCTTCTAATCACGAGCGACCCGCATAAATGGATTCTTAGATTCCAATCGTCCCGCTCTTTCGCTAGCCGCCTATTATTATGCATCTTGAACAATCGCGTTTACACGTCGAGGCGTCAATGCACCATGGAATGATTCTTTTTTCTTTTCTTTTCTTTCATCAGATCGACAGTCGCCGTCGATTCCTGCAGATTCGATGCCCAACTATTAAGGCTTCCGACGCGTTCCGCGTGCACAGAATAAAATAAAATTGGATAGCTTGAAAGTTGAAGAAATTCTATGCTGTTTGCAACGCGAGTTTCTTAGAAAAAGAAGAGAAAGAAAAGTTAACGGTGGATGTTTGAACACTATTTCTGACTTGTTGAAGATGCGAGTAATTTAATAAAAGGGACTCGATCGACTTACGCAAAGTACATTCGTCAACGGTGAACGTACAGGCGTTTGAGATACACGTTGAAATAATAAATTATCCAGAAAAGAAACTTTACACGTTGCTCGTTGCAGTTGCTTTACACTGGCAAAGGTTGTCTAATAAATTTTCCATCGATGTGTTCTACCGGAACATATTTTATCCTATAATCGAGGCACTCTGCATGCACGAAATTCATTAATCATAGTTTAGCCTGCATTTGAAAATCGTTTAATCCGCGTGATTGGCCGTTTAACAAAAACCACTCGTTCATTCACCTTGGCGAGAGAAGGGTTATTAGCAGCAGCTGCGTACTTGACACACGAATTTATGCCATGTCGACAAGGTTTATGAGACCGTTTCGGTCAACCACGCACGCCATCCTTCCTTTTTCCACGCTTGCTTTTACCATTTTTAATGCACATTCATCGCCTCTCGCCGGTTTCTTTCACCCTCTCACTGTCCCAATATCCACCGGCTCTCCGCACTGATCCGGCAAAAACTGATCGAGCGACGCGATACACTTTAAACTGTCTCCCGCTTAATTGAGAAATAACAGACAATTTTCCACCCGTTAAGGTATCGCGAACGTTCGCCACTTGGAAAAATGCGCCGTTGCGTAAAAAAGAAAAGGATCACAAAGCCGGTTTCAGATCCGATTTAATTGATCGTACGCCTGGTTCCATCGTGCTCGCTCGAATTTTCCAATTCAACAATTAACTCTTGGCAGAGCTCCTAAAACTCGCGTCTCGCTCTCGTTTTTTCGTTTATCAGCAAGTGCTACGAGAATTCTCTCTCTTTCTTTTTTCTTCCATTCTAGTTTCCCTACATACTGACGATAACTTGCAAACGATGCACAATTTGTCGATCAACGTCTCAGAGAGAACAGCAACGTTCTTCAACAGCGAGTCTGAGAATGAAAACGCGTACATTTTAGGATGTTTATTTATATTGGACAGAAAGAGAACCGAATGAGACGGAGCATAAACGGAGTTAATAATCCGTGGATTACGTGACATTTTTGCGACAAGATTGTACACCTTCAATTTCCATCGCGTACGTAAATGTGTAATACACGGAGAGCGAGGTAAACGGAGCACTTGCTTATCTAGGTTGAGCGCCATTTACCCAAGATTGTTTAGACAATTCCAATTAGTACATAACAGCGTGCATTTCAGAGCGTTAGTTACAACTCACTACTGGCACTGATCGAATAGCTTTTTCCGTCACGTTTTCGCGAAAACGTAAACTTTGGAATTTGAAATATGTATCTTAAACCGAGAACACTAACGCTGTGTGTTTGCGAGAGTATTCACTTTCTCTGCCCTCGTTTTCTTCGTTTCAAAAAGAAAAGAGAAGAAATGGAACGAACAAGATGGAAAGTTAAAGACTCGCGCCCTCGTTGAAATTGAATCTGTCGTTAAATTTAAACAATTAAATGAAAATTCTATCATAAATGACACGAATCAACTGTGTTTTAAATTTATTACGTACAAATGGGAAGTAAGAAATGACATTTCGATAGATTGGTGTCACTGAAATATGGATGTTTCTCAAATACATATTTAGTTTGAATATTCGACGTATTGCGTATCATGCATCATCTCCGAACAAATTATTTCGAGGTTTGAGAATATACAAAGTAAAGGAACAAACGAGAACTGCAGAGTCACGTGGAAATCGCATTACGAGATACAATGTGAAATATGTAAAAACCAATAAAATTTGATCGTCAAGAGTTTAATCGCAATCGTTCCAGGGCGTAACCATTTAGTTGGACAAACGTTAAAACCGACGACAAACCAATCGATGACAAACATAACGCAGAACGTGGGTGTGAATTTTTCAAATGCCCGAGAGATTGCTCATTGTCGTTCCCTCTTTGTTCGCCCGCTAAGCCAGGCATGATTGCATCTTTACATTCAAGGATGACTGGAATATACAAGCTCGATATGCACGAGTGGTGATCGTTCGACCCCAAGTCTCAACTCGTTGAATGCGCTCCAAGCCGGTTAAAAGGTATTTACATATATATGTATATACGAATGGCGTTAAAGGCTCAACACACATTGGAAAACAGCAGCGCCAGATACATTTGGAACTGACAATAACACCCGAATTTACGACCCATCGTCAAAATACAACGATGAAGAAACGAAACACTCTGATCCGAAAGTTAATGCCACGTGTCTCGAAAATGAAACAAAGGAAACGTCAAATTTTCGATTGCACGTGAAGGGAGAATCATGGTCGCCGTGAATACTCGTAAAATTAAACGAAAGCTAAATCTTCAAAATAAATTTTATCTTTACGTACCTACTTCCTTCTCTTTCCTCTCTCTCTCATTTACCATTTTATCGAAATGCCTTCCTACACGTATCGAGAGCAACAGGGAAGAGAAAATGAAAGTCAAACTTGTCTGGTGGCGTTTTATGGAAAGTTTCAAAGTGTACGAGTTTTAAAACGAACGTTTGGCAAAATCGGAGGAAACTAGCAAAGCCACCACTTGAACGTGTACGAGGACGAACATGGAGATGCACGTAATCTTTCAATTTCTCTCGAAGAAAGGCGTTATAAGAACTATCTTACGGCAGTCTATTTTTCCGTTTCTTTTTTTCTTTTTTCTTTTTTCTTTTTCCTTAGACTAGAGCAAGCGGCGCATTCTCGATTGCCGAGAATGGACAACGTTGGAACGAAACTCGTCGGTCGACGTCCCTCTGTGTCTTTTCGAATCGCGTGTCTCCATTTTACTCGGCACTCGATATTTGCCAATGTTACGAAACTCTCGTCGTTTCACCTACGGATCTGCTCTCGCGCGGATCTGCAAAATTCATGCGCTCCAACTTTTCCACCGGGCGACGCATACGTACACATATTCTTCCGTGTTCTCTTCAATCAAGTCTTTAACGTTTCATTTAACGAGTTCTTAATTTTACGACGCTAGTAAAATCTTTTACATTCGTATTTATTAGACTTCTATCTGCAACTAGAAATCAAATTTACGTTCGCGTTACGTCCTCTACTCTCTTACTTTCGAGTTTTATGTTACACACACGTATGCGCGTACGTATATACAGCTTCTAGCAGCTTCGATTACCCAACGGAAAACTTTTCCTTTCATTTGGGCAGTTTGAACCTCCGTAAAGAGATCATTCGTGAGATCGCAATACGATAATTAAGAAACTTAACGCGTTTACGGTACCACCGTTCGTTCTCGCTCGAGCGAAATCATTTTTTACGCAATTATTCCCCCGTAATTGGATCATATCCAATAATCACCAAGATTGCCTGAACGTAACGCCATTTATATATATATATATATATATATATATATATATATGTAATGTAGCTGATTCTGGGTAATAGCTGACTGTGAGAAACTGGAACGTTGACTGTGTTCGTCTTGAACGCGGGTGTCAGCGCCTGTTCCTTATAAATCAACAGCCGGCCCCTAGTAAACAATTAAATTCAAGGTAGGAAAGTAGGACCGGATTCCTGATCGGCAAGGAGTCAAGCGTCGACACAAGCGTTCAGCAATTTACAAGTGGCCAGTAAGCCAATTACTTATGTAGTCAAGGACAATATTAGTCATTTCAGCATCCTGACAGATCATGCAAATACACGCATATAACCGTAAATATTCCTCTCGGGTAGCTATACATATATATGGAAATATACGTGCCCGCGAGAATTTTCTCACAACCACGCGCCCGCTATTAACGTGTTTATTTTTCCAATATGCTACGTACACGCAAAGAAACGCTTTAATAGCGTCATTATTGTTTGCTGCGAGATATGACGTTGACTTATGCGAGATAAGCTTGCTTTCGACTCTAGCTACTCGACTATACATGTATATCAGCACGTAGCTACGTAGCTGTGTGTGCACTTGAAAAACGATTAAGCAGCACGTGCTTGCTCAACTCGTACACAGGCGCGACGTCCGTGAATTTTCCAATTTACGCGCTTTCTTTCGTGTCAGTCCTTTTCCATCTATCACGAAAAGATCGACGAAACTTGAGCATACAATTATTTCTGCAATCTACAATCTAATTTGACAATGATCTTACGATTCTATAATTCTACTTTTCACCTTCTTGTCAATCACGTTCAATTTCTCGCCCAAGTTCAGCTAAATGCGCAAAAATTTCACGAATTGTGTCTCTTTCGAGACGGATTCCTCTGGCCGTTCTTTGCCGCTTCGAGACGTATCGAAGGTATCGAACCAAAAAACGGTACAAGTACGAGCGTCTCGTATGATTCATGTATATTTCATCGCGCTAAGAAGGAACTACGCTCCGGCATATCTGTACTTACATTCCCTCGTCTGAGAGGGAGAGAGAGTGCTCGGTCGGTGCACGTGACTATGCCCGGTGCAACGTATCTCGCGTCACGTGCATCGGACAGTGCACCGACTGCCACGCTCTCGTGCACGTGAATTCTGCATAAAGGAGCAACGATATCGATACTCTCGTCGCTGGACAGAAATCGTGGCTATCCAAGCTCGCGCCACTTGTCAATTCGATTGATAACATCCGTTGCTGCGATGATTTAACTTTTTCCCGATCAACGATTACTGATCGAGTACTGATTTCCCTTTTCAAGTTGCGAGAAATATACGGACGCTTCTGACAAAGCTGAATTATCGATAATTATCTTCGATATATATCGCCAATTATTATATCCAGCGCACCATATATATATATATATATATATATATATACTTGTTGATTGCAATCTTTTACGTACGTTTATTTTCAATCTCGTGACAAACGATCTCTAAATTCTCTAAATTCTAACGTCAGTTGCACACATATTTACCTGACATATCGATTATTGATTGTTTCACACATTCGACGACTCTTGTATCATTTATTACAGTTTAAATATTTCGCAGTGTCGGTGTTGAGCATGCGGAGTGAGCATGGTTTTTACTCTCGAGTGTAATTTATCAATATCCCAACAAAAGTGATCGTATCACAAACGAAAACAAACGATTAAATAAATCCTTGTCTATTAGGAATTTTTTTTCACAGGCGCATTTAGAAATTCTGCGATTAAACGTACGTACAATTTACGGTACTTGGAGAACTTTAAGAGAGAGTAGACATTTGATGCGACACAAATTACATTAAATTCACCGCGACGTATTTACGCAACTATGTACGTACGTACATACTTGAATCTCATGCAAATTCATAAACTCGTCAATATTAAATACCGAAACGAGTAAAAAATTCGTTTCTCCCAGGTCCCTGATAAATGAACCGTGGAATTTATTTACATAATAAGAATATAACGAAAACAATTCACCGCCATTTACAAGAGAGAGAGAGAGAGGACTTTGCCAATTCTCATCGTTCTCCAGAAAACGGTACCTACCCGTAATGTCACTCGGACTGATGCAATCCAATCAAGAAAGTGGAACTTCCGCAATGCCGAGCGATTTCTTTTCTGATCGTGGGGAATTGAGAATTAGTTCTTCAGGGTAGTTTCTCAAGCGAAAATGGAAAGAAAGAAGAAACGGATATCGCCTCGCGGCGATAGAAACGACGACAGGCCAGAGTGGGCCAATCATCGCGAGCCTAATAATTGGCAAGAAAGAATGCGTCATACTCGCGAAAAAGTAACAAGTATACATTAGTAAACTGGTGTGTAGACTGGTAAACAAACCTAACGTTCAACCCCTGCCCCCCCTCCCCCCTCCGCTGTTACAAATCCCACCGTGTTATAAATCACCGTAAAAATATATCCGATTCAGCTACTTGACGATGTTAATTGCCCGAGTGAATTCGACTCGCAGAGTCCTTTGGGGGCTGGTTCTGGCATTCGCCACAACAAAACGTACTTGCCCCCGTTTTCTTTTTTTTTTTCTTTTTTCTTTTCGTAAATCGGCGAGCCACGCTGCCCAATCCAATCCAACGGCATTCGCTGTGTTGTAGAATGGCGACATTTAAATCGGTACACACTTCCCCAAGTCGATAAGCGTTGCCGCGCATTCGAAAAATCCGTCGAGTACGAGATTACGTTCAAAGCACGAGCAAAAATGGCACGAGGGGAAACGTACGCGTCTAATTAGCCAGCGATGAGATCGGATTCAGCGTGTAACTTGGAGACCTCATTGTCAGTAACAATGAGATTCGAGTACGATTCTTTTTCCCAAAGGGAAAGTTGCAAGTAAAAACTAGACAAAAATTCTTTTTTCTTTTTTTTTCTTTCTTTTTTTTTTGGCTTCCCAAAATTAAAATTGGTAAAAACTGGTCGCGTTTGTTTCTCAATCTGTTTGAAAGTATCTACCACTTTTTTTTTTTTCTTTCTTCTTCAAAATACTCGCTGGAATCTAGTCGTTCGATGTTCCAATCTACTTGCGACGTAGTCGAGCCTATCGCCAACAGACTCGCAATCTTTGCGAATTTGCAGTCGGACATGTCGCGACGTATTTCACTCGACCCAAATACGTGGGTGACACGCTCCAGCCCGTAAGATTCGAGTATAAAATAACTCGCGCAAATGCCCGTTCGATCGGCTCTGGAAAGTGAACGATAGCGCTGCTTTCTCATTCAACTTTCCGTATCAGCTCGATAAGGGTTAAAAGTAAAATGGCAAAAATTCCTCGACGGATATATCCTTCGAGCGTGAGCGAGTAAAGTGTAATAAGCGAGCACGAATGTCAGAAGCGACGTAAATCAACGATATACACCTTACACCGTTTCGTGTTCGTACCGTGGTAATGTTCTCGCAGTTAGAAACTCGTGTTTCCAACTAATCCGTAAATTACGTTTGGTGAAATTCAGAATGCTACGAACCAGCTAATTTTCCACCTGTCACCTAAAAAAGAGTTGGAATTTGATTTCGTTTGATTTAAAACGATTTCAATTCGTTTGATTCCGAATTTGAATCGTTTCGCGTAGAAACGCCGTTAAGTAGGGATCAAAATTTGACTCGAAACGTTATCTGTCCTGTCGTACAAAAAAGGTGTGCTCTAATGATCATTCTAATCGACGAGAAAAAAAAATACTCGAGGCTTCCAGCAGCCTAAATTTGCAACAAGTTGCAACACAGAGAAATTGATAATCAGAGATAATCGCGTGGTACCTCACTGCTGTACTTGCAACCTTGGCGAACTATGCATGTGTATACCTGGTGTCTAACATAAGCGAGAGATGGTAATAGGAAATTTGCATACTCAGCGCGTTGAAGGCTCGTGCACGGTAAATTCACTTCCGTGCATTAATTATGCAGCTTGATTTCACTAATAATTTACGAGATCGACGCGCCGTTACATGCACTTTGACATATTAATTCAGTTCCTTGTATGTAATTGATTGCAAATCAATCACGCGTTCGCAAAGCACAAGTATTGGATACTCTGAGGAAAGAGATCGAAAGAAATCTTGCTCGTGTTTCGCGAGTATAATTAGTTTCGTGTGAAAGTAACACGCAACAAAACTTTAGATGAAAGTAAATCGGCTCGTGTCATTCGAAATTATTTGTATATTGCGTTTTACTCGCGTTCATACTTTGATTCTCTGATTACTCTGAAGAAACGTGCAACAGTGACATTGTAACTCAACAGGAAACGATAAAGAATCGTTTCACATTTCCTTGAAATAATATTTGTTTAACATCAAGGTTACTAAACTAGTCAAAAGCTAATCAAACTAATCTAATATGGTGTCGAGAAACTTCAATCTTCAAAGCCACGATGGATCTAACCGTAAATAAAACTTTTCACTGTTTTTATATACGTGTAAATTTTTACAATTTCTCCTTTTTTTCTCTTTTGTCAAGAAAAGAACACTTTTCTATTTACACGAGCTACGTGACGTAAAGATGTCTCAGGGGGAAAAAAATGAATTCAGAACGATCAAAATAAAAGTATCGATGATTTTTCTTTTCAATTGCAAAACTGACACTGGGCAAACAGTTGAGAAAGCCTACAAAATTTTAGCTTCCTTTACATATCTTGCTTTCTTTTCTGTATTCCACGTGCAAATATTACTCGAACGAAATATTCCACGCGTGTGTGTTCCGTTTTGCTCGTCACTGTACATATGCAAATGTCCCCCGAACGACTGTCAAACTGTTCGATCGAACGAACGTTACTCACGTGGTGTATTTTTAGAAATACACGCGTCTCGGAGCCCCGAGCCAAAACGAGTTTCACCGCAGCCTTGTAGAAGAGCGGCGAAGACGCGGCGACCGCGACGCGTCGTTAATTGACAGGACGGGTTAGAGCCGCGCGCGGCCAGTCGCACGGTCGCGTGAATCGAACGCGAGTGGCTGACGCGTGCACGTGACTCGGTCACACTTTTCCTTCGTTGGTATTAACTCGTACACGAGGAAAGGTGTACAACCGCGACTCTCTTTCTTTCCGCGGTCCTGTTTGCCGCGACGATCGGCTATACACAGCCAGCACGTGCACCAAGCACGTGGTACACGCCGCACGTGATCTCGGCGGCTCTAGCGTGCTTATAGGGTCATTCTGACCTACTATTATTCTGCTCCACATCGTCGTTGTGCAGTTTCTGTGCCGTCGAAGCCCGTTACTCGGATTTAACGCGGAGAGATAAAGTGAAACAAAAGCTTCGAGTATTCGGAGTCGCCGCGTAGGATAAAAGTACGGTGGTCACGTTAGTTTGTTTCCTTTTTTTTCTTTTTTTCTTCAAATAAATTTTGCTGGCAACTCGACAATGAATCGTGAAATTGTCGAGTCAATCGAGTCTCGTCGGTCTTATCGTCGAATCAAATTTCCCTCGAAAAAAAAAAAAAAAAAAATACATTTTGCAGACCTTGTCTAGTGCCGTATCTACAGATTCTATCGTTATCGTATCACCAACAGGATAAAGCTGACAAACGGAACTCGTTCACGGACAGCGCACAACTTGCTCGACTCGTGATTTTCCAACCGTGCACGCGAATCTTATCAGTCACCTCAAAGAAGGCACCCGATAAATTAAACGCGTCGACTAATTGCAAGCAGCAGCAGCGGCGGCGTGCCGGAAATCCAACGTTCGCGAGTTTGAGGAACCTCTCGGAAAGTGCAATCTCGGTGGCCTGTTTTACTAGTGATCTCCAGAGAAATTGTGTCGAAGAATATCGACGAACATCGTCGAGGCTCTCCTTTTCAAGGCGTGGAAAGGCACGCATAATTGCACGTGAACTTAAAATAAGTTTCGCAAGTCTTAAGAAAGTTCCTGTGTTTCACGCAAAGGCGTTACGTAATGTCGCCGACTGATGAAAATAACGCCGACGAAAACAATGAAATCCCGCGATATAATATGGGTCGCTCGAACGTTTCGAGAGAAGCGAGAAACGTTTCATGGAACGTCGAATATCGGACGAGTGTGTAATTTTCTGTGAATTTTCTCTTTAAAGGAAACCTGTAATATGCGATGAAACAAGTATTCTAGGAAGGATAACTCACCTTGGCCTCACGGTTACCAGACCAATTATAAAGTTGAAATTCTCCTTCCTAAAATACCACCATGGAGATCCGATACGATTAGCAACGAGAATGCTCAATGAAATACGTTCATAGTTCGGAGTAAATGCGCGCGTGTAATTTATAGGTGTGTATATGTTTTCCGAGCGGAAAAAAAGAGTTCAACGCCCAGGGAATACGCTCTGCGACGCTCTGATATTCAAAAGCTTCACTTTCACAGGCAAAAAAACCATGGCGACATTGCAGACAGCGTGCAGGGGACGTTTCTAGTTTCGTTTCGAGAAAGCAAGTGGGCGCGAGTTCAAGGTTCCATTGGAAAGAATAAAACGGCAAAAAGAACGTCCGTAACGGAATTTTACGGCAATAATTTTGAACGCTGTCACGTACCGAGGCTCACTCTGTGCGAGATTATCGCGATTAGCATCTGTAGAAGGAAGTGTTCTACTTTCGTGAGAGAGCGAAAGAGAAACGAAGAATGGGAAAAGGGTAGGGCTGTAATTGTCCGAGGTGAACGCGAGAGGGAAGAGACGAAAGGGAAAGAGAAAGAAGAAAAGTAGCGAAGATTGACGCTCTCGGCTAGTTAATTGCGACGATTAGATGTAGTGAAGTTTGCGGGATTTGCTTACCCAGCCTTTGTGTGCACTGAATCAAATTTCCCGGCACGAAACGGCGTATGATAAATTACACAGCTATTAAGCTCAAGTATATATGTATACATAGTATCTACGCTTTTTAGTTCCGCGCTATTTTTCTTCTCATTTGTACTCAACTGGTATTTATTAGCGTATTTGAAACAAGTCGAAATGCATCTACCGTTGCGGACAGATCAAGATCAAATTTGTGCCGAAGGATAATGCACAGATACGCGAATACATCGTTGTTTCTAGATTGAACAATCTCGTTGCAACAAACCGTCAAGTGGCAATTACAGTAGCGACAAACGTCTCATTCACAAAAATCGTATCTTCGTATCTTTCCAAAGGCAAACGTGCATTTGGAAACTTCCATAGGCAAAATTCCCCTAAACTAGAAACGGCCTAAACATTTGTACTTTCAAACAAACAATAAGCTAAACAACATCGGAGAGAAAAAAAAGTTCGCTCGCATACCTGGACTGAGTCTTCCTTGCGGAGGGTATCCCAACACCTGTGTCCCGGTCAAGGACAAGACGATCAGAATTTTGGCAACTATCGTTTTCATTGTCACTGCTGACTAAGCTGCTGCCAATCACAAGTAGCAACCGGCGAACGTGACTGAAGACTCACCGAAACGCGAGAAACGGCGAGCGACGCGTAACCGAATGTCTGTGCCTTGGTTTATCGTTGATAAAACTTTGGGGATTTAGCGTAAAGGATTGGCCAATTGACAATGAAAGCCGGTGAGACGGTAGTCGGCAGAGCTGCTGCCGCTGTCGTACTGTGCGATAGTCTGGAGGGTCGGCAGGCGCTTTCACTGGTTTTATAGGTGCGCAGGAAAGCACTTCTTCTGGAAGGGGGGATTCTACGCGACTCTTTGATACGTCACGACAGCCTGCTCGATGGCAGAAGAATTACCGTAAAACGTGCGTTGATCTAACAATTTACGAAATTTTCGACTAACGGGTGACAGACGAATAGACGCAGACGCAGGGTCAATAGAAACCATCGCTCGCTTGTAGATTACGTTCGTGAAACTTCAATTGACAACTTTAATCTTCAAAACCAGAATGAATTTAATCATGAATAAAATTTTTCATTCTTTCTACATACATTTGCGAATTTTTTCCATTTTTTTTTTTTTTTTTTTTGTCTTGAAATATTTTGGGGGAAAAAACGATTTCGGGGTAGGTAAAATAAAGGCTTAAAAATGAAACCAAGTAGATTGTTATACGATTCTTTTTTACAAAGTTGTAACAGTCTAGAGTATCGGTAATTTTCCACTTGTGTTAATTGCGGTGTAAAACGAAAATAGTTCATATCTGTCAGAATACTGGTGATAACACGATTGTAAAATTTTTCTTTAAACAAAACTACATATTTTGTTTTCTTGTCTTCTTTTTTTTTTTTGTATTCTACATGCAGATACTCGATAAAATGTTATTTATATTAAAATTCGTGTTCAGTTTTGCTCATCATTATACACATTATGCGCATCGTGATTTTCTTTCTGTTCAATGTACATTAAATAACAAAATAGACCTCTCATCGAGATTTCCAAAGAAAATAACTAGAGGTTAAAATGTAATTGCACGTTCGTTTCAAAAGGCAAAACAGCGAATTTTTGTTGTAAAAATGAATTATTTACGAATAATAATTCTTGAAAATCACGCACAGCCTTCAAGTGTTATGGATAACCGATTCGTTGATAAGACACGAGACAAGTAAAATAATAGAGAGTGTGCAAACAAAGCATCTGACAGTTCAATGGAGGCGGTGGTTTCGTTGTTTCGTTCTCTTAACAATTTATGTCAGTTTGACATAGCGCTCTGCTCGTGCGACTTATCATCGCTTACTGGCTACGTATGCGTGTACGTGTGTATTGTATAGGTATTTACTAACAATCGCGTTACCTCCGCCACGTTGATCGATCGTTAGGTTGCCTGGACATGAATTATAGTTGAAGTTGCAAGATTCAGGATTTGATCCAGCATTCCACGGTAACTTTCGCGATATCGTTGGGTCGATCGTCGCCGCTAGTTTCGACCGAAGTTATCTGCTTAAACGAGAAATCGATCTTCGATATTGTCGTTATCGAGTAGGCATCGATCGATAACAGTCGGTCTCTATTGAGAGATAGCTCGCGCCAGTTTGTACGTACATGCAAACCAACTGAATATGTATAAGTTGCCGGCCAACAGAAATAAGATTTATGGAATTTTCAACGAAACAGACTCTTTCACAATTCGAAGAAGAAACATCATCAGACGAACGTTGTTATACTAAAGATCAATCCAAAAAGAATCGATCCAACTGTCTAAGAACCAACGAGCAAACGTAACTTTTTGCACACAGTTTAAAGGAAGAGTAATTGAAACAACGAATCCATTTCGACAGAAACTGGTACTCGAGATCTTCTTGTTCGCTTGGAGCCTCGGAGAAACGTTTGATCCACGTTACTACGTGAAACGTGTCTATGTGAAACAAACACGGGTGTCCTTAATTTGTCAGGGTTTTTCTTAACAAGCGGCAACTTATTATTAGCCTGCTTGGAGGAGCGTGCGTGTCATTTTTTATGGTACAAGATCCCCCAGAAGTTTTTACTTTCCTCGCAGGCTGGCGTACCACGGCGTTCGACAATTACCAGAGGAGGAACACAGTCTCGAAGTCGTTTGAATCATTGTCCGTTGCACCTTGTCGGTCGTTCACAAGAGATGGAACATTATTGCGCCTGAGATTATTATCCTTGCTTGTTGAACATAATTCGTTCGCGTGTGTTTCGAAAGGCTCCTCGCGATCCTCCGAGTGCTGTATACGTTTTATATTGCCTAACGCGTGCGGAGCACCGGTGCTGCTCCAGTCTAACTCATAACGCGCAGCAATTCTCGGGTCACTCTCGCGATCGTGCATCAACGTCATGTATATCTCGCGTAGATTTCGTCGTTCCGAGATCAGGTCGAGCGAGCCGAAAAAAAGGAGAAAAAAAAACAGACAAATCCGCTCCTCTTTTGGGTAGTTTGACAAATAGACCCGGCCTAAAGCTCGTAGTACCCAACTCGTACTAGCTCCAACGAGTAACTTGCATAATTGTCTGTTATCCAATGGACCATAACTTTGAGATTGTAACGAGAGCTGCGTTACGTGAGAAATTTGGATCCATCGAGACACGTTGACAACTACAGCATCGTGTTTCTTTGCAAAAATTCCTTCAAATATAAAACGAAATACGCACGCTGTTAAAATTCGTAACAACAGGCAGAGAATTCTATCGACGTAATTTTCTATTCAAGCAGCGCTTCGCCGCTGATTAAGTGTCGTTTGAATTGTTTCTGATCGTTGCCATTTACCCGTGGTACAATTGCAGTTGCAAAAATGGTATGAAATTGATGTGAGAAAGAAAAAGCTGAAGTGGCACAACTAGATACTGCATCACGACCGTCGAGCTCGTGCGATAATCGCTTGCGCAATGCCGCGCGATCGTGCTCATCGCCTCAATGAAGATCGATTGATCTTTCATTGATGCATATTCTTCCATGTGAAAATACGATTTTACATACTATACGGTATTATGTTTCTCTTACATTTTGATTTCTTAGTTGCGAGAGTGATTTTCAAAGAAGCGCTTCGCTGCACGAGCGTAATTTGCAATCTGTTTGAAACGAAAGTGGAAAATCATATCTCACGTGTCACTGATGCTGTGTAGCTGTATGTTTCCGCGAGCTCGTAAGCTACCGACGCGTTACGATCCGTGCTGTTCCAAAGCAACGGAGAGACATTCTTCTCCATGCAAATGAGAAGTAAACGAAGCCGCTTTGCGATTCCTACGTGCTCTGGATCTGGATCTTGCTCAAATATCCTTCATCGATACAAAACGGTGCAAACGCGATGAGAGACGTACGATCTACATACATACATGTATATAAATGTTGCACATCTATATGCAACTAGATCGAAAAATCGCGCGAGTATGGCCGATAAACTGTCGCGGAAACGTAACGCTCTTGGAATTTTCTCAACGCTATCGTGCCAGATTCACATTCGTAGAATTCAAGGGAATTCGCATACTCGTGTGAATTTGCTCGTTGATATCGTAACGGCAATCTCGAACGGCGTAAATATCTTCAATAATTAGCAACGCTAGAGGAAATTGCGAAATCGTTGAACCTCGCTCGACGTATCTCGCCTGCGCTCCTCTGGCTTTACACACTTTCGCCCGAACGCGTTCCTTCGTAATTATCAAAGTATCGTACTTGACCGTGATCAGCAAGAAGCTCGCATTGTTTCAAACGAAAATCACAACACAAGCTGCATCCTTAATGACGTACAGTGAAAAGTATTACAACGAGATGCACAACCGACAGGATAGAACGTCGAGCGATTCGAGCAATGCTGCTTTCAATTAATCACGAACGAGCGTTATAAAAGTGTTTATTGACGCGTAATAACTCGACAACTCGGGGATCCTAGCGCAACTTTAGCCGGTTAGCTGGACGTGTTGCCTCGGGGATACGTACGCACGTGACACATTTGTCCTCGCGTTACGTTCAGTTTGCTCTAAATCTGCGCTGACACCGTCCGAGCGAGCCGCCAATTGCAAATCGTAGAACATTGTCGACGTTGTGCAACGAAATGCACGATATAATTAAGACGTGAATCTTCTCGAAATACAGCTACATTAGCTGTCGCAACGTTCCCAAGCTGATTCAGATCGATCGAATCGTTTTGGAAAAGCGCTTGCGCCATAGAAAATGATATCCGTAGTAATAACACCTCGGATCGGTAGCACTGGATCAATTTGTCATTTTTAATAAAAAGCCGCTGCTATTCGAATAATTACGTGCACAAGTGTACAGCGTGCAAGTATACCTACGTGTATCGGTATTAATTTCACCTATTGCGTACAAATAATTTCATTAATTTCGATTTTTAGTGGCAGAATAACTGGCGAAAGATACGTATCCTGGGTCTACCATTTCGTCAGAATAACGATTTCGTAGGCAGCAAAAGTTCATCGTGAAATACATTGCACGCAATAGCGCGAAAAGTCTTGCCGTAAGCTTCGTTACGGTACAGTAAATGAAATTTTTGCACGCTTGAAAGTAGGTGGTTCCGTTCGTTCGCGATATAATCGTCAAAAACGTTGCAGCCATCATCCGATTTTCTAAATTGTTTCGAAAGTTGGACCACTCGTTTTTTCTTCCTTTCTTCTTCTTCTTCTTCTTCCTTTTTTCTTTTTTTTTTTTTTTCTTTTTGTTTTTTAAAAGTAAACGACTGGAAAAACTAGAGTAATAAAAAGATCGTTCACCATTTCACCCTCGCGAAAACTTCACGCAACTCGAATCGCGATTTTTCTCGAATCGTAACAGAGTCGTTCCAGTCGATTTCGTGAAAAAGATCAATTAGACTATGATACGTTATCTCTCATCGCCTTCGTCGTACACAGAATGTATCAATTACTCAACGAACGTACATACGTCCTATCACGTCCAGTTGTCAGTAAAAATTTCACTCTTGACAAAGAACGTAGAGGAAGTTGTTTTACATGGCTCCGCTACGCATATCGTCTCGTTTTGCCAGTTAATCATGCGACAAGTCAAAAGGACTCGTAACAATGTAATCTCGATCGGCTCATTAATTATTCACGAGACCTTGCGCCGCGTTCCACAACAATACGGTATTTTTCCAATTGAACGCTTCCGGATGATCCTTGAATCAGGACCTACGTCTCGTGGGTGGACGTGAAACGGCGAGAAACGTGGGCGCGGTTCGCGATAATGGATATCGCGTGAGAACGAAGCACGTGCACAGTCTCGCGCTCGTCTGGTCTCGTAGTCGATCCATTTTCCAGCAAGTACTTGAATACCATTCGATCGATCAAGTCAAAATAAACGATCCTGTTTAGCCTGTCGTCTGATTAAGACTCGCGGCATAAAAAGATTGTGTAAGATGCGATTAGTACGTATCTAACGATTGTACGTGCGAACGATTGACTTTTTAACACTTCTGTCATTCGGTGGCTGAAAAGAAATATTTTCGCGGAATCCTAATTCGCAAAAAATTCGCCAACCTCCGCAGAAATTCAAATTTCCAGCAACAGCAATGTTTTGTTCCTGCAAGACAATAGAGCCGATATCACCCGTCACAAATTCAAACACATTCTAACATAAAATATAGATCGCATATGGCGATAGTGGGCGTGCGCGCGTTATTAACAACTGGTTTTACAGATAAAATAGGTACACTTTTGTCCGGAATCGCGCGGTAACACGGTAACGCGTACGAGGTGAAAAAATTTCAACCAGACCTACGATGCAGATCGATTATGTACATTGATAGAAGCAAGAAATATAAGCGATCTGCCGATAATAAAGTCAGATATCGCAGGTACGTGTGTGTCATTAATCGCGGTGCTGCAAACAGATAAAACGGAGATTGAGAAACTGTCGTTCGGTCATTCTGTCCTCTTTCCATTCTTGTAATTCTATCTCTCTCTCTCTCTC
This sequence comes from Tetragonisca angustula, assembly GCA_036937485.2. Lineage (NCBI taxonomy): Eukaryota > Metazoa > Arthropoda > Insecta > Hymenoptera > Apidae > Tetragonisca > Tetragonisca angustula. The sequence goes on along the minus strand of JAWNGG020000283.1, from coordinate 53,259 downwards.
TCTCTCTCTCTCTCGTCGTGATACAAATTCTTGTCTGCTTTAATTTGGCAATCGATTCTCGCCGACTTTTTCTAACGCGGATGCTTTAACGCGGTGTATTTCATATTTCAGCGCAACCAGACCGGTGCAGATGATCGTCATTAATTAACCGCGTCATAAAAATCCAACGACTTCACTTTGAGAAAATAGAGAAACACGTGTGCAAACGTGTCAAGCGTAACGCACGCCACGTGAATGGCAAATAATGACTTTCAATCACGAATCGTTTAACGACGTTCGCACTTTGATTCGTTGCGAAGCATTCGATTTTATTCGGTGCATCCATGAAAAACGACCAACGAATGACCTATCGACTCTTCGCAGCTGAAAAGTCCGGGCTAAAACTATGACACGACTATTAATCACCGAGATGTAACTAATAGTTGTGTAAAATGCGAAAGGATCGAGAGTAAAGTATTTGCTCTATTGTTGTACGCGTTGTACCAACTTACAGGACAACGCATGACTGCGTTTCAGCAACGATGCTTTTTCTATGCTTATTTACTTGCAGGAAACTTTATACAACTCGCGCGTTAGAATTTACTTACATTCCATTCAGATACAGATAATGAACGTTGTTTAATAAAATGAGAGAGAAAGAGAGAGAGAGAGAGAGAGAGAGAGCGTCTAATGAAAAAAGAATGGTTTTCAATCTTCTTCTTCTCGAAGAACAAGCCGGTAACCTTTGAATCTTCCGTAATCGGCAATGGTTGCATATCGGGGCGAGAATCTCGCATTTTAAAATGTCTGTTAAGGCAGCGGATACCAGCGGATACGGAATCACGATCAAACGCAATTATCCCTTTTGTAGTAGCGAGAATAAAGCGCTACGTGGCAATAGCCAGACGCCTCGGGTGTAGGCGGATAACGAGCGGCGAGTGTCGACCAATTGCCAATGAAGCATTAAACCGACATTCCTCGCCACCGTATTCTTAGATACAAACATTACCGCGAAAAACTCGTCATTCGTCGCTGTTCTGTCCTTCAGTGATCAATTCCAAAGAGAAGAAAGTATCCTTCAGTTATTACGAAAATTGATAGAACAATCGTTGCAAGAACAGATTTAAGTTCCTTTGATCTTAATTGTGTTACTTTCATCGTTTCACCGATGCTTTTATAGACAGAAAGTTATTGTTGTTGCAAATGAACTGTGCCCGCTTAATTGGAGATTGGCGAGAATGGAAGGGAAAGGAGCGAGACGAGCCTCCGAATGATGATGACGATAATAGGTTTCGAAATTGGTACGCGCGTCCTCCGCGTCCTCGCCAGAAATGGCGAATCTAGGATGCGTGGTTACGGACTTGAAAAAACGGGCGGGCAAGTACAAGTATCGCGATAACGATCCGCGGCTCTCGACACTTTGTCGAGTATCGATAAAAATGGTGAATTTTATGGGACTTGGCGGAACACCGTTGTAACGCGGCAATTCCCCGATTGGCGTTGTCTCTCTCGCGGATTGATCTCCGATCGATATACAACCGTATATCGGCGTATTTCTACGTCGTGTTTCTCAAAAAGACACATTCCGCGTGTTCGACCTACCGTGATCGATCATTACTTCGCCTATTAATCCCCTCCGTGTGATGCAGGTCCCGATTTCGTTTTCCCGAAGAGGAGAAACGGCACCGATTTATAAGTACCGCTCGCACAACAAATGCGACAGTTTGCCCGATACCCATACCGCCTCGCCGTTTTCTCGGCCGCATTTTTATCCGATTTTATTATGAAAATTGTATTCGGCCAGTTGCCGACAACTTTAAAAGCTGCTCCGGTACGCGCGTTAACCGAGATACCAGAATTGAAAACTGCTCTCTTTAACTACATACGTCTACGATCGTTACAATCCTATTTACTACCAACTATAAATGACCGAATAATCGTCTGTTATATTAATGGCAACGGGTGGCTTCTCTCGCTTCAACACCATCTCACACGCTTACTTTTCTTACAGGCCTTTTTCTTCAAATAAAATTCTCCATGTACGTATGCACGTATCTCCCACTTTATAACTGAAATCAAGATTATACCTAAAAAGTCTTTAGCAGAATTGTCTTTGGTGTCCTAAATCAAACTTGATATATAAATTTAACTTATTCTGAATAGAGGAGAATTAGAAAACGCCCACCAGAGTTGGGCAATAAATCGTAAAAGATAAATTCGTTGTTTCGACGTGCGGTGTGAAAAATATCTGCCAAGTTACGTACTAAAATCAACTAAACGTTACATTCTACGGTCGCTAAGAGCAACATTTGCATTTACGAATCAAGTTAATTGCATTTACTTGTAGCGCCTCTGTGTTTCAAACGAAACGAACGTTTGAAACAGGATTTTGTTGAATCATTACAAGCGTACAATGCTATAAAAGATGTCAACTTGGCTTTGTAATGAAAATAAAACGCTACTCATATTTCAATAACAAACATCATTGTTCTTCTTTGCTTAACAGATCAACGTTAAAATAAAATATGTAAGCGTCGTTTGATCTTTCTGTACTGCTATTTGATTATTTCACGCGCGTGCAGATTGTTCCATGCTTACAGAACTCAACCACGTGTGTCTCAAAGCGTACCAATTTCAACGAAATCTTTCATTTACTGGAAACTTTTATTCGCGATTAGACACTGGTACAAACATTTCTTTGTGTTGTCAATGATAATGTTGTTCCCACGCTTTCGCGATATTTATTGACTTATTCTTCGAAATTATCTCGGACGTGCTGTGCAAGGCAATTCGCCTCGTTAGATAAAATTGTGCAAGGTGGAAGATGTGCACCGAAACAATGCAATCGACGTTCAGTATCGTCGTTCTAGATCTTGCATAACAGGCGCCTTGTTTTTGTAGTCACGAAAACGAGAGTAAAAGCGACTTTGTAGAAAATATAGAGAACTATCGCAACGAGTGCTATCGTCGTGCAATTTTGCATAAATCCTGTGCAATCGTTTCCTTTTCTTTGACTCCATAAAATCGTAGCAAATAATATACGTTGCTTTTTACTGCTTTATGTATAGCTGTTACACTGAATGCTCTACTTACAGTGTTTAGTACGTATATACGTGTACAAACACTGGTATAAAACATGTCGAAGAAACTGTAGCAACATTCAGAGTAATAAAATTCTTTCACGTAAATCTCTGTTTTAATATTTTCTCATATAACAATACCTTGCTAACATCCTTAGTTTAACAAAGTTGAATAGGTAGCTGAAAAGAAGTTAATTGTTAGTCCTGTTAAATAGTATGGTTGACTGTCTCCTAATGCAAAACTTCTGATAATCATATTAAGTGTATCTGTAAGACGAAAGTAACGTTAAATTCGTGAACGTTGGCTGCAAATTTACTGCAAAGTGCATCATAACGCGTCGACGTTAATCTTTTCAAAGATTTTCGATTTTTGTTACGGCACGTTGTCGAAGTAATCAACATACATTAAAGTAAATTAACTACGTTAAAATAAATACGCGTACCGATTTTAATCTATCTAGGAGAAGCAATAACGTTGAAATGGTTCAGTTCGCAATTACGAGAAACTATTAAACGCAATAAAACGGAAAATAAAATAAATGGACTGTGAATTCCAAAACAGTACGTACGTTCACGACGATGTGCAAAATATCGATAGCTTTATTTATATCGTTGACAGATGTAACAAATCTCGTCTCGGTTCTTTCGATTTCTTTCGCTTGCAACTTGGAGAGGAAAAGAATCCAATAATTCTGCTCTTACGTCTGAGGAAATTCCTATCGAAGAATCTTTCTCCTTACATAATTATTTCCGCAGTCCACGTAAGAAATGAAGTTGTACCCGTGCACGTACATGTTTTCCGACTGCTGTCTTCCGTCAAACGCGACAATGATTTTAACTACGCAATGTTCGAGGACTAAATTACGTAACACTGTGATAATTTTGAACCTAGCCAACGCTACCAAGGCAAATAAAGTACACACCCAATCATTTCAAGGTTCACGAAAGTAGACAAAATCTTGAACTATCTTTGCGTTACGACAAATACCTGTCCAGTTGAGTTCCCGCGAAAAGATCATGAAATTGAAATTTTCGCCAACGTCACGTATTTTTCTCACCATGAGTATGCGAATATTTATGAACTTTAACGTACAAAAGAGTACAACACGACTTTCAGATTGAATAAAGTATGTGTCTGTTTGAAAAGTCTCTTAAAAGTTGTTCATTTCACCCCACCGGCGTAAACGGAAAATTAACTTATTACGAAATGGTGTACCTTTCCGATCAGTTTTCATACGATGGTGATATGGTGTAAAGTACGCGAATGTATTGCTTTCACTGGCCGTCGTGGAAAGTAATCATCCAATACGCGCAGGTCGTCGATGTCGTACACTCAATAACGCGAAACATAACTTTCTTCTTCCAACGAATATGGGCATTGCTATTACATCCTATTACTAATGAATGCAATTACAGCTTTTCAATTTAATTCACACAGGCATCGTTGAGAAGCAAATTACCGAACTTTCATTAAATATCACACGCATCGTGTGGAGTGCACGAGAGCGTACAATGCTTTTAACTTGCTGCAAAGCAATCAGTTCGTCGTACTCCGAATTATCTCGATTATCAAAAAAAGAAAGAGATTATGCACTCAAACACAGGATTAATACACTTTCTTACATTTACCTCAGGTACAATAGATGCGCGAACATTTACTTTCGAGCCATTATTTTACACACGTTATGCAACAAAAATTTAATGTATAGTTGTTACGGTTACGCAACAGCGTGGCTCGTTTGTAAGAACAGAAAACACGAGTAAGTGTACTTTCGTGTTATGGTGCTACAATAACCATAAAAAGATGGTTCACCGCGGACGTAACGTACGCAGAAAAAGTGAAGCGATCCGTTGTACCAGGCAAGAAGATGCGCGACCTCTGTATCAAACTTCTATACCTAGAGCTTTATTTATGAAAATAGGAAAAGAGAAACGTCGATCGTGAAAGAGTCATGACGAAGTGAACACATTTGGGTGAAATCACAAGCAACTAGTCAACGATGAAAGGTGGAACGAGGGACGCGCGTCGCGTGTACGATGCTCTTTAATTCGGATGCCGATTGCGCAACCACCTGCGAGTTTGACACGTTTCAATTTCAATTTCTCTCAAATCATCGTTTCACATCGCATCGTCGATACGAGAAGCTTTCATCTTCGACACGAGCTCTAAAATTTAGCAGCATTAAAACGCAACAATCGGAAATGTTGGCGAGTGAATCACGATGGACGCGTAAACACTGTGAACATAGGAAAATGCTATGTCGTATCGTCTGTAGTGTCACTAGAAATTTCATTTTCGTTATCGACGAAAGTTCGACTCTCTCGTTACATAAGTTTTTTTTTTCATAAATTCGATCATTAGAAACAAATTATTAGCAATTGCAAGCTTCAGCAAAACAAATCCTCAAGGACGATTTCTGACCGTGTTGCTAGAAATGCTAAGACAACGCAGAGACTGCGGCGTATCAACAAACCACGAAGGTTCTCAACGAGCAACCTTCCGTAATCCAGAATGCAAGCTGAATAATTTATCCGCCGATATTCGCGCGATTGCGAGCTGCTTCTACGAAGATTCAAGAGGCTTGCGTCGAAGACTGCGGATCCAACGAAGGCAGAACAGGTCAATATATGCCTTCCATCTGCACTTAATCTTTCGCTCGTGCACAAGCAGTGTCATTTCACAAAGACACCTACGTATACCACCGACTCTTTCTTCGCGTAGCGCACATGACGGTTAAAAGACACGTGGCATTCGTCCAATGCTGACTTTCCACCAGCCTCTTTTCAACAGGCCGTCGAGTATTGTTGCAACGACCTAATTGCATTAAAACATCAATGCAATTTCCAACCGCTATCCGGCAGGAATAAATTCTATCGCGAGACCATCTGCGTAAGTTGTCATTACTAAAAATCGTCCGGACTGAAGCAGCCGGTATATTCCGACGTTCAATTTGGTACGATTACGAAGCAAATCTCGGAGTTCCTGGATATCGCTGGTCTCGATATTAAACTGAAACGAAAACGAAATGAAAATCGGCAAGAGTCTCCTCGCTCGGCGTAATATTATAGTTAGAAGGTAGATGGATGGTTGCGTCATCGCGTTGCCACCGACACGTAGTTTCGTTCTCCAACTCCGGTCACACTCGTGTAATTGATAAAATTATTGCGAATAAATCACCAAGAGCATCAGTAACGTTCCGCGTTGTGCAAACACACAGCTCTCACAGTGCTCGCTTCCTAGTTTCTCTCGTTGGATTCGTCTCGAACGAAGCTGTGCAGCTTGCGTAGTAGGACGCGAACCGATCGAGCGTACAATAGTTTTATCGTAACGCAACCAAACGTGAGGAGGACGGGAGGAGGTCGATACACCAACCTACCCTCGGCGTCCTTGCATTCTCGACGATCGCCGCCGCAGTCCCAAATGCCAGGACGCTCCTTCTTCTTTTCTTTCGCCTCCGCCGAGATGAACCTTAAACCTTAAACCGCGACGCCAGACATTCGCGCTTCGTGCAATTGCAATTCCGATCGCCACCCGCCACGCTTCTCCAGCAACCTTTGTACATTACACATTGCCTCGTGTTTGACTCGAGCTACGCGATTACGGTCACGTGAACGAATGCCGCGCGAAATACCGCGCACGCCTTTCGTCGTTCCTTTAAATTTCATTTTTCTCGTCGCTTGGCAAATCACTCTTAACCGAGAGAATTAACCAACATTTTTGTTCCTGTTTGCCGAATATTGAAAAATTCAATCCTCGACTCGATGATTATGCGTTTGAGTGGCAACGTTTTCGTTCAACGACGAGAAACGATCGAGAGGGATATACCGATCGGCAGTCGTTCGTGACATTTGGCCGTAGACAACGCCAGCACCGTCGATGGTTGATCAATTAACGAGATAATAAAGCAACGACTCGTCGCTGGTAACGAGGGATCGTGCGTAACGATCGTACGTGAATGACATATCAACGGGAAGACAATCGTCGATCGCAGAACCCGAGGCACTTGCTACCATTAACGATACAATAAATCCGCGAGACGTGCAATAGAAACTCTTGACAAATCTTAAAAATGACAAGTAGAGATACGTGACAAATGCACGAATCGGGATTATAGATTTAACCACGTTCTACGCCTGCAACACGCAGCGTATGTTAATTCAATTTTCTGCAGATTGTCATAAATCTTGCCGCACGAGAGTAAAATCCTTCATTATGTAATAAATATGGAGAACTGTGTACAATTTATGGGAAAAGCAACGATTGAAACAGCAGCGTGTATCGGCGATACGAAGAACCAAGTGAGAGGACAATGCCTCTTCTCTGTTCTTTGTACAAATCTGGTGAAATATGGCGAACATGGATCGCGCGGCGCGATTGCGCCGGCATTTGGGAGAAAACCTTTCCACCTGGCGCTCCCTCGACCGAACCGGACCTCGACCAACAGAAATCGATCGTTTCATGCTTTGCTACTCTGGCCACCATTCCGTACTACGTCACGTTGCGAAACGGCGAAAAACCAAATCTCGCGCCAGACTTTCGATCGTCCAGCAAGCAAATTACCATCAGCCAGGCTGATGGTGTTCGGTTTGTGGTTTAGCCGCGAAACCTTTAGAAATTGCGGTATTGGGAAAACGGATCAAATCGCTCGATGCAGCAAACGTCCACGATAAGGTGGTCGATCTTACGATTTGGCGAATCTTGCCATTAAAATACAATCTCGGACAAAACGAATTGGAAAATCTGTCTTTCAGCAAAGTGTTATTCAAATGAAATTACGTTTGACGGTAATCAAATTGTGATGGTTAAATCGTGGAGGGCTGAATGAATTCTGTATATTCCATGCGTTCTGCTCATAATTTTCGAGAGATAGAAAAGTTGGTCGGTTGCAAAACAAACTACGTAGTATCATTGAATCGTTCGAGAAACGCACGTTTTACTTTCAGTTTTAAGAACAAATATGAGAATCTTTTACAAACGTCGTTTAGAAAACGTCGGATCAAGTTCATCGCCCTCAAACGATAGAAATTGTTCTTTCAACATTGTTTCGTCATTGGAAATGTCGAAAATCTCGAAATACGTCGTTGAAGAAATGTATCTCGAGTCCCAAATATTCCGAAACTTGCGAACAGATGAATTCTCCGAGTTGTACAGACTTTCTAACGAAGGTGAATCGAGTTGATTGCTACGGACTGAGTTAATTCGGCTGACTGTGAGATGGACGAACACAAACACATGTGTTTCGCTCCCTCGAACGTACGTATGTATTTGTGCCGCATCGAGCGATGCAATTAATCAATAATAACTATAATTAGGAGAAACTCTCGTTAAGATTTTTATCGAGATTCCTGACCTCACAGGTTACAGTGGCGATCTACCGCCGTCGGAACTCGCGAGTCACCGCAAATAGCGGTCTCTCAGAATCGGTTTTCACGATTTCTGGATTCCACAGCCGTCGCCGCGTTGGAGCACATTTCTCTTACTTGCGACGCGAAAGCGACGCATTGCGAAACAGAGACAGTGACATGACAAGTATTATTCGAGACGTTTAGACTTCCGATTTCACCGGCCCTTTTATCACTGCCTAGCAGAGAAGATTCACATTTATCTTCGAATTGACCGCGTTTATCTCCGACTACCGCGATTGCAACTGTGGTGATATCCGATTCCGACACGATGGAAAATTCAAATGAAAATATTCTTCAACGTCCTTTTTATTCGTTTTAATCGGCAATTGAAAAATCCATCGCTCGATTTCACTCTCTTCGCGCAAGCGAGGAATATCCCCTTTCGCGGGAGGAAATATCACGCGACTTGAGCAATTGCCTTTTCAAATCAAAATCCTTTTAATGAGACACTTCAATTAAAATTAATCGTAATTAGAATAACGTACGTTATTGCTGGTATATTAATCAGGGACAGAGGGAAACACGGAGAAAATAGTGATTTATCGTTCATCTCTTGAAATTTCAACATTCACGCTCTATCCCTGACTGTTCGTCACTGTATTATCCGCGAATGATCCTGTCTCTCTCGATAAATTACGATACTTATTTACACCTACTCGTATCGCGTTCAAGCAAACAGGCTGTGAATACCTGAAACCGCGCCGCGGTGTCTGTAATTGATTACCTCCGTAATTTAATTACGATCATCTGGCTGATGAGTTGCACGTTAAATGAAAGCGCTAGAGCTCTCCAACCGGCCGACCATCAACAACAAGTTCGTATATGTTTACGGAGCGGTTGCGTTGCATCGGTTAGATTTATGCCAGTGGACTGAACGGAACGACAGCTACGGAACGATGACGAATCACGGCACGCTTGATTGACTGTCATCCTCTTTCGAACGCTGCCAGACCAACCAGCTCGAGCTTATGTTAGTCTCTTACAATCAGAGAGGATCAGAGACGACCGGCTTTCTTGCAAGTATATTCGATCGCGACCAGGAAGCCATCTCCTCAACCGAGATTACATCGACGTCTTGAAACATTTCCGTGGCTCGCTCAGCGCACGGAACAACGATCAACGGCGCGCGTTCGTCGAACGTGAAAAAGAAGAAGTTTCACGCAAACGTATCGGCCGAGGAATGTACTTGTGCTACCGTTCTCCCATCTCTCTAACAAGGGTTCCCCGTAAACAATGTTTTTCAACCGTTCTCGATTCCTGTTAATTGCGCCCGGCCTCCGCAGACCAACCGGACCGATTATTCGACTTTTTAAAGTTACATTCTCGCGAATGAAAGCGCGTTACAATTGCGATCGTCTGTCTGCTGGTGTTTCCTTCAAAGAAATCGGCAAATATACTGTTAGAGTCGAATGTACAGCAACAAGCAACATATTCCGCATTTCGAACGATCGTTATAACGGAGAGGCAACTATTTAATTTTTTTTAACGAACGTTTCATTTTTACACGATACCGAGCAAGTTCCCTTCGAAAGAAAGTCCAGATCTCTGTCAATCACGATCGTGGTTATCTCACGATTACTAGCGATTACTATCGCTGATCAGCAGCACTAGTTCATTTAGATGACCAAGCGGTTATTATTTCATAATTGCCGAGATAATCGACGAGTCAATCTTACGAGTCGGTCATACGTCAGCGTGAAAAACCAATCACGCTCTCATCGACCGATGAATCAGAAAGACGGAGGTTCTTCTGGCACAGTTCGCCGTTCGGGTTTTTTCCTCGAGCTGCTCCTTTTTCTCACGCTGCGTTCGTATAAATCACCGCGCTAGATAATGACTGTTCGCTGCTAATTCCAGTTAACAATAAGTCTCGTACACGTGTCAAGTCGAGTTACCTGAATTCAAATCTTTCCACTTTCGAATAATTGGATTACAAAGATACATTGCGCAAGACAAAAATTGGACCAGTTACCAGCTATGTATTCAAAACGTTGATCGTCGTACGATCATAAATATAATAGAAATATTACACGCGTTCGTGAGATACGATTCAGTGTACCGATGAGAAGCCATCGAATCCACTCAGACAAGTCGACACTCATAAAACGTTTGAGATGATAATTTCGCTCGATTTCGGGTTACTTGAAATTGCTGAAATTCACGGGTTACAACCTTTCGAAACGACTGGTGGCAATAAGAATCGATTCACATCGCAAATGGTACGCGCCATCTAATTATCGCGCCACGCGAGACCTAGCCATATGCGCATGGTGCACAAACGTCGACGACCAATCCGCACAACGATGCCGCTCCTGCAAGTACTTGCACGATCGACCATCTCACAAAGTATAATCCCCGATGTGAAAACAGGCAAACAAAGAGCTGGCATTTGAATGCCAGCGATTGGCACGATCGAGCAACAGGCTTCGTGATCCTGCGAAATCGCGACTTCCATGCCTCTGCCTCTTCGGTCTTTGTCAATAACGCCCCGGATCTTCATCTCTCGATTCACGTGCCTCGTTAATGACATTCAGTTTTCTCCTACACCGCATCCTACACTCGGTCCCGTGCCCATTTCTATTTCGAAATTCCGAAACACGTTAAAGAGCGCGTCCATTTGAAAAAAAAAAAAAAAAAAACGTTTAACAATTTCTATTACTTCCCGCAAATTCGCAAGAGAGATCAAATAATTAAAAAATGAAATAGTCAAATAAAAGTGGTCGCACCAGCTGCGTCAGAGCGAGAATATTACCGAATCGTTTCTAATAAAACAGTAGCTCTGCGTCGTTTTCTATTTTTCATGTGGCTTTACTTTCTCGTGGTTAGCGTTTAATGATGAGTCAGAATAATTGTATTCCATTCTGGCGTTCGTGCGCACGGTTCTTACGACGCAGCATTAACCATCCAGTTTTTCATCAAAGTATTCAGTCAAAGTTGCGACACCCTACATTTTTGTATTTTACACTTATTCAACTTATTCAACTATATTGCTATATCGGTACAAAGAAATAGATAATAACTAACGCCACGTGATAGGTAACCGATACCTAACGTTTTAATACCTATCATTTTCAAATTAATATTGAACAAAACTTTCACAAAAACTTTTACAAAAATCTTGTGAAACAATTTGGACGTGTAAATCCTATATCTTCCAAGATTACTTTGTTCTCTCACTAATTCCTTTTATTTTTCTTACCGAGATGGAAATCCGCACAGACTTTACTTTCAATTAATGATAAATATTTATACATTTACAATTATATACCATGATAGGCATGAATCTTGAATCTCGTCTATATATGTCTATATATTTGAGATAGTAAAAATTCTATATATTCAAAGCTACAGTAAAAATTATACGTACTCGCATGCGTCGAACAAATTATTGTATTTACAATACAGCTTTAAATACAAGTATCCGAAACATGCGAAACGATCGAAACTCTTTCCACAGGTGTCGTATGCAGGATACTCATTTGAGATATCCGATTGAAACATACGGTGAAAGTAACATAAATCACAGTAGTTCTCGATTACTTTTGTAGCTATTCAACAGTGATAAAATCCCACAAGAAGTATTCGGATGTACAAGAGGAAAAATTAACACCTCGTTTAATTATAAGAAATATATCACATGTTTCCTAGCACATTTTACTTCTACCATTCACCCTTCATAGTAAAAACGACAGAAATATAGAACCTATTTGCAGAATCATTTCAATAGTAATGACAAAACTGGTCGATGCAAGATAATTATGAACAATTGCATCTTTTAAAACAATGGCGATATCGACGCGAAAATTTAAAGATCTATCAAAAATACTTTACCGAGAGTGAAACCTGACCTAAATATAAAGAAAGTTACAGTGCTTCTGGCAAAAGGCTAGTTGAAAGTGAGTAGTGGAAGTTTATAATCTGATATTCTTTTAAATAAGATACAGTGGACATCTACTTTACACGTACTTCTACATATTCTCTATTCCAAATAAACATTTTCTTCCTTCAATTAAAATTTCAAAATAATTTTTGTACTAAAATTAAAGTGACATGTTTGACGTATGTACGTATGTACATTTCCTGATTTCTTGTAGAGAATAAACATTCATTATACGGTAGTATCAACTGACATTAAAATTATAAAAATAAGCATTTAGTCACTAAATATGTCTCCAGAAATGAAAGTGGTATAGGTAAAAAGTGTTGGAGAATTTAACTTCATTAAAGGAATACTTCCGTGTTTCAGTCTCTACTAGGCAAAGTACATGTAATATTCTAACTAGAGGTAGAATAGACACTTTCCATTAAACTTAGATTTAAATCAACTGATTTTTAAGCTAAAATTGAATTTAATTTGATTTGCTACGCGAAATAAAAAGTAATTAATCATACTGTGATTACTAAAATACTAATAATAATCAGCAGTAATAAATAATAAATCGATTTCTACGACAGTTGATTCAAAGATCATTTAAAATGAAGTAATTTATGAAATATTATCAAAATCTGCCATACCAAATTCTGAGATTAAGATTTCTACTAAACAGCTGTAAGCATTCCGTTACTATTATTTTTATTATATTTTTTAAAAGGCAAATTTAAATAAAATTAATCAATTTTATATATAATTTAAAACATGTTCGAAAACATTTTTTTACACATGAAAATAAAATCTAGTAAATTAGTAACCACATAACAATTGATTGTAGCAAATATTTCTATAATCATCTTTTCAACAGAAGAAAATTATCTATTACAGTCCAAATTTTTAAAAATTAAAAATTCTGCTCATTTATTATTGGAAATGATTCCATCATCAGTCGATAAGTTTGATTACTTTTATATCTATAGAAGGTACTTTTGTGAAACAATTGATATAAATTTTTCAACTAATTCGAGAAACTATAATTGCTATCGTAATTCACCGGCTTATATTATGTGATAATTTATAATTATTTACGTATGAAACTATAACAGCACATTTCATTTACACAAGGTTAATAAATATACTACAAATACTAAAAGCGAACACAGTGGCAAAATAGTAACAAGAATGATTTCCTATTCTTTGGATTGGAGATTTCCCACCCATAGAATAGGAAGCCATTAGTAGTTGCCCTCTTCTATGGCAATTTGCCGGGCCTCTTCAGCCTATAGCTTCTTCTTTCTTCGAGCGCGATGCTCGCTGAAACTTACAATTAAGGTCGAGTCTTTCTAATCGCCAAACCGATTAAGATGAAAAAGTAACCGATAAAGATGAAATAAAAAGATACATCACGAAAAACTGATTCAATTACACATGGACGACCATCGATCGTAATGATTATTGTCCATTCTCATGTACATGCTTAAGGAATAGGTCAACGTTCGTTTCAAGACTTCTTCACGACTTACAATTAGTTGGACTACGACCGCGAAATTTGAAAAATGAATGGGCAAAGCCAGAAACGAGGCATGCTCCACTCGTGCCAATTGTACCTTCGATTTCTCAAATTTGATTTCCAGAAACAAGTTGGACACGCGAGAAAGGAAACCACGCGATCAGAGACTGTGCCAATCTGTCCTGGACCTACCTACTTATAATTAAAACATTCACACCAGAAAGTAAACTACCTATCCTATCCAGGAGCCCTATATTTAAAAAATAGCAAAAAGACAGACACACCAACACACTCGTTCCACGGTTCTCACACATACATTATTCGGGCACGTAGACTACACTAGAGAGGACGTCCCGGGACACCTCCGACACCCGAGTTCAGCACACAACATTTGCACTTTAATTGACCTGTTTCCTGAAATCGACCAACGAGCGCCGACGATCATTGCGTAAAATATGATAAATATAACATGCATTTCGATATTAATTAAATATTCATAGTTGTATTGTTATTTTTCATCTGTTCTTCATTATTACGTAGAATATAATCATTAAAATTGACAATATTGTTTAAATAAGAACAACAACGACGCAATTCCACAGGCTAACTGCACATTACACACGCAATGTAGAGAACACGTCGTGCACGATACGCTAACGCATCATCAATCGCTGAGAAATTATTCAACTTATTAACTAAGATCATCACGTCCATTGCCTTTTTCCCACCCAAATAGCACCTGGGCACGTGAGCGAGATCTTGGCAATAAACACGGAAAGAATTAAACCTGAAAATCCTGAGCTAAAAACATGATTGGCATATCTATTTTATATCTAACGGGCTAATATTCCTTAATATTGCATTTTCTTAATTTATTTCGATACTCATTTTATAATTTACTTTAATAATAACTTCACAAATTATTGAGATGTTATACTTGAGCATTGAAAGTTAATAATAAAAATATTTGTTGAGAAAGATTCGATGCAAATAATATAAAATTCAATGAGTAAGTGAATTATTGCATAATGAATAAGTAAAATATTGACAAAAATATCCTCAGGTGATTCCTTCATCAAAGTATATCATGACATAATCTTTGAAAACATAAAACAACGAATTATTACTTTGATTCTGAAATCTGCCTGTCGTGAAGTGTCTTCTTGCACGTGATACATTTTTAGACGGATAAAATAATCAAGAATGATCATGGGAATACTTTAATATATAATAAATATAATTATAATGAATACAATCTGTGATATCTAATCGCAGATACATACACTGTTTTTCAGTATCACGATATTTGTCTCGTATAATATATCAATGTTATACTCATATTAATAATTATTAACGCTTTAGTAGTATCGTTCAAAAACGCAATGTGCAAGAAAACCTATCCTGAACTAATAAAACAAAAAACAAGAAAATGTTACTATTTACGGATATAATAAATACTCGCGGTCACTATGCTCGTCAAAAATTCTACGTAATACAACCAGTCGCTCGTGTCGATTCGGACCTTTCATCCTACGACATGATTGAGCAACCAAAGGAACGAAAACGCATGCGACTCACTATCAGATGCGAAAAATCAGTCATTATCAAGTCCATCATCAAACGAAATCTTTGAACAAAGACTGGAAGAAATCTGTAACAAAGTATGGATTATTATTATTTTTACTTAATACAGATTCAAAAACAGAAAATACAAACTTATCAGATTTTTAATCAGTATCACTTACTTTTTAATTAACAATAATTTAACAGAATTTATGAATTATTGTTAATTTATTATGAAATAAATTAGTAAATTATTATTATGTGTTGTAAGAAAATTCTTCAATATCTGTAAATCGATTCGCAAAAGTTACATTTTAAATGTCAGACATTAAAATTTCAAATATATTTTATATTGATCAAATATGGCGTCTATCAGTTAAACAGAGCTGCGCAGTACATAAAAGATGCGACGCGCAGTACACATTCAAATTTCTCCATCCCTTTTCAAAAGGAGCTTGTCTTTATTAATATAAATCAAATATTATCTTACCTTCATGAAAACTTTCTATCAAAGTCAATATTGACTGCCAGGGTGCGACGTCCTTTTAAATTCCGTTGAATTTCTGTCTCTCTATATTGCTCTTTGCAGTGCAAGCTAGCCCTCTTGCAATCAACATCTGTACAAAATCAAGAACCAAAACTATCGAATAAATATATAAAAGGGACAAATTACGGGATGAATTACTGAAGAAAGACTTACATAAATGCGATACGAAGGGCTGATGATGAAAAAATTATGCAATTAATAAACAATGAGCGTGACGATACATTCCAATACCACGATCGTCAGTTACAAACTAACCCTCCGCGCAACAGGTTCGCGCCGCAAAATAATTTGATGGAGTGGGGATAGGAGTGTGTACGGAGAGAATCGACTACACACACTACAATATGAAAATGTTTTCGATCATTGTTTTGAAATTTCATTAACACAAATCGTATGACAGCCTCATTTAATGAACAGAAAAGTTTATATCCTTTATATACCTATGTAAATTTCTCTATATGGAAATGTGTACATTTACTTATAAACATCGACAGTCGAATTGAATACGTATCTTTCAAATAATGTCGCTGTTTTATATTGCAAGTGTACTTGACAATACAATATTAAATATATTGATTGTAATCTTTACCTGACAATTTCTGGATGTTTCTTTTCGCTGCGCCTCCTGTCCGAAACTGACACTTTTAGGTTAATGCCAATCTCACGGACTATAGACCAATTATGTTTTGTGGTTAAATGTGAAGTTGACTACAGATAGAGTGGACATGACATTCCAAAATACCAACTATGAAAAGAATAAAAGCGCGAGTTATTATAGCAATTACAAAATGATAAAGTCAGTAGCATGATCCTTATGAAATAGTCAATTCAAATGATGATTTCGAACGATACTTATAATAGTATTTGTCTTGTCTGCAATATAGAACAGCAGGCTTCATTTAAAAGAGTTATTAGATATAGATATATTCAATTCGATTATCGATTAGTTAGAAGTACATATGTATATTTTCATATACAGAAATTCACGAGAACACATAAAATATTGAAAACTTTTTGTCAATTAAATAATGTTATCACACGATTGTATTGATAAAATTTCAAAGTAATTAGAAATTCATGGTTGAAAACATTTTCATAACGTATTTCGAAATCAATCAAATCTATTACGTCCCCACCAAATTACTTCCTGTTGTGAACTTCCTGCTCCGCAGGGGGGGGGGATAGTCTATAACAAAAGATCGTGTCGTTAAGACGTATTACCGCGCGCGACGTTCATTAACCGCGTATGTGATTCATTTATTCTCAACCTATCACTGTTCATATCTTTAATCGATGTAAGTATTTTATCGGTAATCTTCTCTTTAATGCATTTATCCGAAAGTTCTAATTTTTTTTTTTTTTTTTTTTTTTTTTTTTGTATAGGTTCTTGGTTGATTACGAAACTTGGAAGTACTAGAAAGACACCATGAAATAACAGAATGCTACAAAATTACATCGCATTATGGTGATTAATGCTGACTCTGACAGATTCTTATGGAGATAAGGTATTTGATTTCTTCTAATAAAAACAAATTTTTTTCGTGGAAACTGAGATATTTGAATGTTTTCTGCGCATCGCATCTTTTACGTACTGCGCAGCTTTGTTTAGTTGACAAGAAAAACGCGCCATATTTAAAGTATAAATATATTTGAAACTTGTTAAACATAATATTTGCAAATCAACTATATTGAAACATTAATAATTAAGATATCTAACAATATTAGGGATTTTTTTTACAATACATAATAATATTTTAGTAATAATTTGCAAATTTTCTTAAATTATTATTAATTAAAAAGAGTTTAACAAACTTATATTTTTTACTTTTAAATTAAATATTAGGTGAAAATTATAATATTTTATTGCAATTTTTTTTCAGTTTTTGTTCAGATTCGAAGATTTTTGTCCGACGACAGATTTGACAATGATTTTGCCAGGTCCATGACAACGTGCTTCGCTTCTAATGGTGAGTCGCATGCAATTTTGTTCCTATAGTTGCTCAATCATGTCGTAGGATAAAAGATCTGAATCGACACGGGTGACCGATTGTATTATATAGGCTTTACGACAAATATGGTGATCATAGGTATTTATTGTGCGTAGTAATATTTTCTTGTTTGTGTTTTATTTATTATATTTATTTATTATATAAGGACAGATTTCCTTGCATATCACGTTTTTTAATAGTAATAATAAAACATTAATAATTAATATAAATATAACATCAATACAATATTGCTAATATGAACAATTGATATGAATATTACTAATGTGACTATCTACACAATATTACTAATATGAATTGATATGAATATTATGACAACAATTACTGTAATCAATAGTTTATGTGTACAGCTTTTGTAACAAGAAATTTATCTGAATTGTAGAAAGTCATTCTTGTTACTAACTTGTCGCTATACTCACTTTTAGTCTTTGTGGGTAGTATCGTTTCCTTTTTTTATTTAACGTGAATATTGAATAAATTAATTCAAAGATTGAATAAACTGATATTTCTAAAAATTGGTTAGACTTGTGTAATTTGCATTAAAGTTACACAATAATGATAATCATATTTGCATTAGTAGAAAAGTTTTCAATTTTTTTTTCTTTTTTTTTTTTTGTTTTGATAGTAGGTAACAAACTAAAAGTTTCTTCTGATAAAATAATTTTATGAAGAAGTATGAACCTTCATGCCATTTATAATTATGAACTATTTTTCTTTCTACAATCATATTATTTATAATTTTTTGAAATTTAGTTCCAACTTGAACCACTCTTGTTATTCTACACTGAATCGGTAATGTCGCATGTGATACAAATATAGAAAGGCAAGCATCTGATCTCCCTCAAAATATGAACTACGAGAAAGCATTGTATCATAAATGAGATACATACAGATCTCTTTTTTAGCAGAGATTAGTTAGTGCTATTTACATTGACTGAGGATAGATTAAAAATAGCCTTTGATTAATGATATTTTTCCCGTTTTTAAATTCTGCTTACTACTGTGATACGTACAAAAGTACCATCTAGTAGGAAGGATGTTCAACATCTGATTGACTATTCGTACTCAGTAGGTAAATCATTTTCTATAGAACCATCTCTTGGAAAAAATGTACAACTCCTAATGTTTTCTTGTCAGTAATCAATAGATAAGAAAATAAACGCAGTTGTTTTAAAATAGATTTCATTTTATTACGGAATGTGATGTAAAACGTTATAATAAATTATTAAATATAGTATCAATATAGTATAAATATCTGATATAAACGTAAATATATCACTTATAAATAGGCTTATAGTATAAATATCTAATCAATAATACTGAACAATACATAAAACAATTATATTGCAATCGTTGTCTTTCACTGATATATTTGCTAATAACGATTATTTGTCAGAAAGATAGTAATTTTCCTAAAAGATGAATTATCACAAATTGCATTCCAGAATCTTTAAAATTCTGGTTAGATATCACCTTCGAAAAGGCAATTGAAAGAGGTACAATTGTTTTCAATAAATAAATATTCTAAATAAATAATGATGCATTTTATCGAATAAATAAATAATGAATAAATAATAAATACTAATTCTAATGCTCGATGGTTGTCATAAATAACTTCATGAATAAATTAAATAACGCGATGTCACTTGAAATACGTTTCGCAATGGGTCAGGTTATCTCGAACAGTTTTATCACAGCTGACTTTAGCTGTTGTCGTCCATTAGTCATGCATATTGTGACACGATTCTGCTTCTCTCGACGATCATTGTTGGTAGGTGTTAATGTCCTATATGCTTCGCTAATTTCGCTCTCAATTATATATAATAAATCACATTTTTTGTCTTTCACTAAGAAGTAATCTTTGAATTCAAAATACCCCATTATGAATTAATCTCATTTAAACAAAGTTATCCTCCTACTTCATCTTGAAATTGAAATTTCTCTTCCAAAAATATTTAAAAAATAACGATTATCATGAATGACGTTAGCTAGACTGGTATTTTAATTTTTTACGAAATTTTAAGATGTTTCCGCTTAACTACGAATTGGTATGAAAATTATTAAATCAAGAAACCATGACCCTCATATTACTCTCATACTACTCTCATGAGCTTGATGAATTGCTGTTACAATAAAGAGGCAGCGTCTCTTTCTCCGAATTTCAATAAACTTCCAAAAAATAAATTAAAATCGTGCCATAGGCTTATAATTTAAATATGTATCGGAGCAAATCCTTCTGTTTTTACCATCGAATTTGAATGTTGTTGTCGTTTGTTCCGACGCTATTTAATAATTGAAAACGTGCCTCCAAGCGTGAAGATAATCTCTGTACTTGAGAAGCACGCCCCAGTCACGAATAAGTCTTCTAGTATTGTCCTCGGGCTCTCGTTCTGCGTTGTTCATGATACTTCTTCCCACACGCGATGGAATCCGAAGGGATGGCAGAGCCATGATATTGCTTTCTACTTCGCACAGCATCATCATCAAATACGATTGCGTCGTCTTCAGAGCTTTGTACTTCTTTCGAATCATCTCGTCGTTCACCAACTCTTCGAACGCAACCGCAAATTTTTGAAGGTCCACGTGCAACTTTGGAAAGTGATCGACGATCTGCAAGAAAAATTTAAATTCTTTGTCACATACCTACGATATACATGCATATGTATATCCGCGTCTCGATGACTCGATGCATTGGCATTTGATATTACAAATGATTAGATAATGTAGAACTCTGTGACTCAAAAGTATTTGGATGTAAAATTAAACTCTATCATCTGTTTCACACCTGTGTACCGATGTAAAAAGCCGTTTCTTAGTGAAAGAACGAGAAAGTACGCGATCCGTGAAATAATCGACACGCTCTCTCGTCGTGCGGAACGTCGTGTCGGTGCAGCGTGACGAAGAAAGAACGACGATAAATATCGTTCGGGAGTCCCCCCGAGCAACGTTATCAGGGATGCGTTATCAGTGTGCACGGGTGCACGCATTGCTCCGGAGGACAAGCGCGATTACGCAGCCGCGCGACCCGGCTAACATGAGCAACCGTGTACTGTACACCGAATACACCAAGCTGCATTGCGCGCGCAAATCTCGAACAGTCGCGCACGCTTCTGTTCCCCTGCTACTTTATAATAATTACCGTCTCATTAAAATTTGTTATTTAACGTTGCGTTAATTAATTGCAACATCGGGATGCTCGGTCAATTGGCCTGGCCAGTGAAAATGCGCGCGACCAGCAGCAACAGCTCTCACCTGTCCTTTCGCGAATTCGCTACGCTTCACCTTTCTCCCCTTTATTGCCGCGTCCCGAATTTTTCCACTCTCGATCAATACTTATGCAAACGCCCAGCCAACCGCTGCTAAATTAACCGCGTAATGAAGAGTTAACCATACATGTAACCACGATACATGTAAATGTTAATCACGTCTTTGGGCAAGTTCGATGCGATTAGTCTTTCGCTGCTGCGAGAGCTTCGTTCAGAGTTCAATACTCTCTTCTTATACTATAACCTTCCTTCACCAACTTTGAACGATCTTTCTAAATAGGGTATTACCTACTTTTTTTTTTACACTTGGAAACTTTTCAAATTAAACTATTTTCTCAAGTAGAGAGTAGTTGTAGATCTTATCAATTGCAAGTTGCCGGCGAATTATTATTTTTCTTTTACCATCGCGAAATTGTTCTTCCGAGGCGAATTGCCACTTTTATCTCTTATTGAAGAAGTTTCGAAGAAACTTTTTCGGAATATCACACCGGTTGTTCGAGTTTTTTTTTTACGCGTTTTAGTGAAGCACTTAGGTTGATCTTATTTAAAAGAATTCACGAGCGAAGGGATTTGTTTAAAAGACAGAGTCCAAGATCTTCGATGGAAATCCTATGAAAAAATAAAGATACTCATCGCAAGTGACACTCACCGTTTGCGGACTAGTATTGGCCAATTTCTTGATCTTGTTCACGTCCTCTTTGCCCGGAACCCAGTTCGGG
The DNA here is from genome assembly GCA_036937485.2 of Tetragonisca angustula. Lineage (NCBI taxonomy): Eukaryota > Metazoa > Arthropoda > Insecta > Hymenoptera > Apidae > Tetragonisca > Tetragonisca angustula. Next base: position 31,312 of record JAWNGG020000283.1, on the reverse strand, counting down.
ATGTACTGGTACTCCTCAACACCGATTCGTACGTCTTCGTAGAGGTATTCGTAATCTCGATTCAAATAATCGTTCATGGTCAATTGGTGTTGAAGCCTGAGGTTTTCTATAGTTAGATTTTGTACATTGCCGGTGATTTCTTCGTCCAGCGAAGGAACTTCGATTTCCTCCCCTTGTTCCTCACCGCATGGCAAGTACCACATTGGTAGGCTGGATCTGGTGTGTCTTCTTGACGCGGCAGAAACAACAACGAGCATCGAAATGAACAAGTAGCTACGCGAGACGAACATCTTGCTTTCGTTTTATTCGTAAGTTTACGGTTGCGGGGCAAATACAACAATCGCACGATCACTAGTAATTATCAGTTGGAACTAATTAGTGGGTTGGTCCGCTGGACTTTGATGGGTCGAAGCGAGCAATTCGTCGGTCGTAACGTACGATTTCAGTCGAAGCGAACGACTTGAGTCGAAACAAGCAATTCCGGTCAAAACGAGCGATTTTCGAAGGCGACGTTAACTATCCGCTCGGGATCGTGCACTGAGATTGTCAAACTCCCGTGCTTCCAACTTATATACGAGACTGTGTAAACAATCGAACGTACGTATGTACGCACGTTGGACGGCGGGGTGGCGGTTTATGTTTTGTCTAAGTTTTTCGCCGCTCTGGTAGAATCCCGTGGAATCACGGCCGAGCCTTTTTCTTCGAAGTGATTTTCGAAAATACGGCTTACGTCTCGACTGATTCACGTAACTCTCGTCGTTACTGTAACTAACTCTCGTCTGACTATCTGTATCCTTCGTAACTGACTCTGTTTCGGTAACTCTTGCAATTAGTGGTAACAGAGATGAATGGTGTCAAACGCAACAAGTTGTATGACATTTATAATCCCGTATGCGACACGATGCGATAACGACGTGACGCGATTGATTAGATACGTCATATCGCCGAAAATTAAAATCCATAACTACTTCCTTCCTTCGTCATGTTCGTTCCGATCTACGGATTACGTTTTCTCCTCTGTAACGTAATTATCTATCTCATCTCATAAATTTTATGTTCTAATTAAAAATGATGTATTTTAATCGTGGAATTATGTGGAACCTAATAATAATATGGTTGCTTGTGATCCCTATCTATTTGACGCAATCTTAAATTAAATTAAAATAAATATACTCGTTGAAGGAGTATTGAAAACTAGGATTAATCGATCATTCTATTCGAATCGTCCTGCGAACGCACTATTAGAATCTTCTTTGTCGCTTATTTGGTCTGTTGCAGGCTGATCTGTTCCATAAATTGGATAAGAAGCTTTCCAATCTCGAGTAATCCTTTTTCGGCAAAGCGACATGACCGCTGTGTCTGCATCCAAATTTATCTGTATGACGTGTTCGCTTCAGCACTTGTAATTCCTGTTGATATAGACGTCGCGGATTCGCGGATTCCCGTTTGTAGACATTTCGATTTTCTGGGAAAAACCTACGATACCTGACATCGTGCAACTATACGCGTATGTAGTTACAGTTACTTTCGGTAATCTCGTATATGTTACGTTTGCAGGCGCAAATACCGATGTTTGCATTGTGATTCAAATGCCGAGGAATCACTGGCTAGCAAATATCATCTACTTGCTGTTACAGATCGTGAGCGCGAATTGATCCGATAAAACTAGATGCCGGTCTTTGCCGTTATTGACAAAGATTGAAGCTGTTATGTCATTGAGTTATATCGTTCGGTAGTTACGTAAAAAAGTAATTTCATATCAATTCCCATTCACGAATCGTTCTTCACTCGTATATTTTCTATTATTTACATTATGATTATCATCCGTATGGAAACAGTGATTCTCTCTACTCGCGTTGATATCGATTGTTCCTGTAGACGGGTGTATATCTGGACTATCTACGAGATTTTCAACCAGACACGAGAGTGTAAAAATAAAATTTCTCGTATAAAAATTGAAATATAAATTCGAAGCATCCGCAGAAGCAGAGCTTGCACCGAACATTACCAACACGCGCGAGAGAATGATGCGTAAGTACGAAAGCAGTCGGCGCGATAAATTGACGTCAAAAGGGTCAATACTTTGCCGACGGATCTAAGACTGTGAAGATGAGTTGAGAAAAAACTAGTGAATGAAGTCTTACTTCAACGTGCGCGTCCCGTGTCGACGCTGATCCCACACGTAATACGTTAGACATGTACCATATATGGCGATACTATAATTAGACAGTTCGATGAATTTAGCCGACTAAAATTGGATCTGCTCACACCAGATTAGACTAACGCCATGCGGTGTTCCGGGTACGATCGCGTACATCAGCATCTAGAGGAAACAAACAATAGCTTCATTTGCGTACGAGCGTCTCAACTTGTCGCTGAGCGTTGACACACATACAGACACAGATACAAGTTAGAGGGGACATACACTCGTGTTTCTCTTCAATTTAATTCACGCCAAATACCTATAATGATATAACGAACACACCTATCTGATAACTGAAATTTACGAAGATAAAAGTATCACGATTATTGTACAATTAAAATTATACCGTTTGGCAAACACGATGTTACAAATTTCATTTTAAAATAATTTAGACGTAAAGTAAAATATCTATTGTCATTTAAAATGATAAGAATAATTTAGATTCAGATAATCTGCCTAACTTAGATACAAGTAGCATATATTTAGTTTGTCCCACATAATGAAGAAAACAGAACGATGTTTCGATACTTGAAACTCTTTTATTGCAAAATTCTCTTCGTTAAATGAATCGTTACATGGTGGAAATCGTCTATGTGTGTATGAAAACGATAATGAATATAGCTTACGCTTTTCCAACCTTCGTGCACTCCTGATACTAGACCTGTTGTTCAGGATAGTTCTCAAGTTAATAAAGGCAAGTCTCCGAAGGGTTTGAAGGGAAGTAATAGCGAAAGATTTTATTGATAAATCTGACAAATATCAAGCATAAAAATCTGCAACGATAACATTTTCAATTGCCTCGTATAGAATTATGTGTAGCATTGTAGAGTTAACGATGTGATTAACAACTCGTTGCGAAGTAAAATTCAGACGAAAATGAATCGAGTGTGTATCGATTATAGACAATGAAAAATAGAAAAAAAGTGGCAGTGTAATGTCAATGGTATTATAAAAATTGATTATACAAGGAAAATTAATCAGTGTCTCGTGATCGATCGACGTATATATATATATATATATATATATTATTCGTTCCTGTTGAGCAACTTTATAAATTAGACGGTAGAAACGAAACAGCAACGTTTGAAATTCATGAAATTTATGAAATTTATGAACAAATGATCAATCAAATTTTTCATTGGCAATTTGTCGTGTCGTGAAAGTTAAATTTGAACTTTTTCAATCCCGCGTTGTTGAACGGAATTTATTTTCATTAATAAATTACGTACATATTTCATTAAATATTTTTGCGCTGAGCTTTCCGCTGTTATTTTCGCCAAGTTGCTCGAGTGTGAGTAACCCACGCAACTTCAGCAGTTCCGATAGGTTATTATCCGCAACGGAGGAACACTCAGCTGAGCTTGGGCAGTATCGATAACGATCGTCAGCTGATTAAAGGCGGATGCGCGAACGGTTCATAAAATCCTGATACAATTTATTAAAGTTCAGTATAAACGCAAAAATTTACAATTAATTTTGAAACGATTGTTTAACAAAGGTTTAATTGTTGGACAAGATTGGATAATGAATGACGAGTGGGCTGTTCAATACAAAAACATCGGATTTATTCGAGACGATTACATAAGTACAGAAATGACAATAAATAATATATGCGATGGTAACGTGATACAATAAATAAATCGTAATGTTATGTACGCCTATGCATATGCTAGAATAAATATACCTGCTACGTATACTTGATAAAATGCAAGTGAAATCCTTAATATCTAAATGTGCGTGTATAAAATGTTCGGTATCACGTCGTGTGTGAATACCAAGTAGAAAAATATTTAACGTTAACGTACGTGTGTAATACCTAAGTACCGGTTCCATAAAAAACATTGATTGTCTTTAACGTACATACATTTTCGTTTCAACGAAGATAAACACGGTGTTTTCGCCTTATTCGTATACACATTTTTACCGTGTCTGTGTGCGTGTGTCTGTGTGTGTCTGTGCGGGTGTATACGAATAACCTTTCACATCCGAATTGTAACATTGGTCCCTTAACATTGGTTCGCGTAATCTTAAAAAAAGAAAGCATTCGTCGTTTCATCGTCTGGCCGAAAGTAGAATGAAAAGTACGAATATGGAATAGAATGGAACGCAAAATAAAATAGAATGGAAATTAAGAGAATCGAAAATGTCGATTATCTGTAACTACCGCTGAATCTTTCGTGTACGTTGGAAAGTACAATAAGTAAGTAAGAAGCAAAGTATCGGGTTAAAGGATAAAGTTGTCATATTCGCGACAAAGACGAGATTCTACGAACTGGGGGAGAAAGAAAGAAAAAAATAAAAAGTAAAAAGAGAAATAATGAGAATAAAAGAAATATTATTACATCTAAGTACGTACTGTACGCGTGAACGCACGTAACTTACACACACACATACACACACACATATTTATATATATATATACACATATGTATGTATGTATGTATGTATGTATATAATGCGCCTATGTATAAAACGTAGGAACTCTGTACGTCCGCGTACGCTCAAGATATCACAGCTAAACGACATGAAGCTTTCGTCTGCTTACGTTAAAGCTACAATAAATAAATTTGACAAACTGTTTTGTATAGTGATTAAACCGATGACTGTTACGGCGCATCGTGGAAAATTTCGCGTACGTTTCAAAATCTCCGATACCACCGAGCTTCCCTCCGACGTAGATACTTTTACTATAAAACTCATTCGTTTCAACTCGTTTCATTTGATGTGATAGGTATATTCAAATATTAAATGTACCTTTTACAACGGGTGCATACTCGATATTTAATATTAGAATCAAATGAAAAAAGAGAGGGAATCGATCGACGAGACATTGAAATTTATTGAGAATTATTCATCTGTAAAATGTGAAGAACGTTTTGACTTGTTACCGATTTCAAGTTTTACAATACAGATATCGTATGAAAATTACTCGTTGATATACTACGATATTGCTGTTTGAAAATTTCAATAAATAATTTTACAAAAAAATAGTAAAGTTCAGATAAATGCAATTGCACTGTGTCTATGTATCTAAATTGTCACGTTGGAATGTCAACGCTTATTACGCCGAATACCAAGTATTCCAAGTTATAACGAGTTGTATAAGTATTTGCGGAAGCGACTCTGGCATCGAAATTATTGATTTATCAACTGCCGTTGCACTTTCCACGATGATTGTCCAAATTGAATTGTCTCGTAAAAGAAATCGATCAAAGTGCGCCATACAAATCGAACTTGTTATCGATATTACTCGCTATTCTAGTTATTTAAGTATGTTTAACGTAATACTGTTGTGAAGTACACTTCGTAATACTGGTTTCTAGTATACAGCTGGATACCCGATAACAATTTCATACAACCATCAAATGCACCAGTTATCGAAAACAATTAGTCGACGATTACTTCTTTAATGCGATTATTAACTCTCGTCTAATTCTATCGCGAAACCCTCAACTACATCATCGGAACAAACTGGCAAGATTTATTTCGAAATACTAAGCATCTATGAATGATTGTAACGATAAAATAAATAAGAAATATAATATACGTGAATGATAATTCGAAGAGCGTGAAAATACAGGGTGAATCGCACCGAAGGGTACATTTTTTTAGACAAGTACTTAATTTTACAAGAAAGTATAAGCGAAACAACGTAGAATACGATTTCTTTCATACGAAATTGGTTTCAAATATTTCCTGCAGACTAATATCGTTTTATTTGAAATTTTACTTGGTAGAGATTTAATAATGTTGGAAATGATGTATGCTGCACAAACTGAAAAGCACACATATCTATCAACAATCGCCGGGCAAATATTTCAGACCAATATCACGCATGTTACCAAGTATGTATGTAGTTTGCTTATTTTTTCGCGTGGAATTATCTTTTTGCCAGTAGTACTAAACCAATTAAGATACACCCTATACATCTTCATGGAAGATTGACAGGCAAATAACATTTACGCGACCACGAATACTAAGTGCTTGAATAAAGAAATTGTAAAAAAAGGAAATAATAATAATAATAATAATAATAATAATAATAATAATAATAATAATAATAATAATAATACTACATTGAAAAGAATACATGTCAGAGTGTCTAAAGGAACTAAAGAACATTTACGCGTTTTTCGTACACAATGATCTTAAATGCCATTGAAATTAATACTTGGTGCGAGAGCGTACCGCGATGAAGATGTTCCAGTCAGAATAATAAAAAGAGAGAGAAAGAGAATTCACAAGGTGAAAGAGATTGCCTGTTAACCGTCCGTTTAAAATAATCGATAGAGATAGATCTGATAAAAACGAAGAGAAACCTTGTGAGATGAATTTCATCACATTCTCGCGAGCTTCTTTTGTTTGTTTCTCAGCAGTCTGTTCCTCGGAATACCCTTTTTCGATCCCTGAGGCAAGGAACTATTCTGGCCAGTGCCCTGCGTGTGCTTCCTAACTGGCCTTTTTTGCTTCTTAATCTTCGATATCCTTTTACCCTTTGGCCCAGAGCCTTTGTTAATGTTCTTAGCTCCTGGATTCGGCCTGTTAGGATCGCAAGTCCCCGGACCAGGTGCGGTCGCGTCACGGAACGCTTTCGTCCAGGCGTTCAAAAACGTCTGATACAATCGGATCACGCCCCAATCTTGTATCAACATCAGCGTCAAGTCGCCTTCCTTCGCCCAATTCGAACTCTCCGTCACAATTTTCGCCGTGTGCGCTGTGGGCACTTGCAATCCCAAGTTCAAGATCGCCGTTTCCACTTCGCACAGCACCTGTAACCAAACGTTCATTCGAATTTCACCCGAATTTGTCAATCGACACTCTTTCGCCGTGACGTTCAATAATCAATTTCCCAAAGACGTCAAGTAGATTTTCAACGACTCGTTTTGCCACCGATTGTCAGGCGTCACGCAACACGATATAAATAAATTTCCCGTACCTTGAGGATCTCGTTGTGCATCTGATTGATGATCTCGTTCCTCCTGTTCATCGTGAGATCAACGTTAATGTTCGACTTGAGGTGGAAAGCTCGCAGATGATGGAACGTGATGGCGAACCTCTGCAGCGAATCGTGAAGATGTGGAAGCGCACGGTCAGCTTTCTTCCCCTTTTCCAGGCACCAAACCTCCCTCGAATACCACTCGAACTCCTTCTCTGGGAGCCACGGCATTCTGTACTGCCCCTTCAGCACTTTGTACACCTGCGGACGAAAGTTGAGATATTGTTTTGTCTAAATGTTTTTCATCCATTCAACGCCAACAATTCGTGCACTCGATTCCCTTGTTGAAGTTGCACAAGTGCAGACCGTGTCATTCTTCTCGGAACTGACAGAGTGCAGAATTCTACTCTACCCAAAGTTTGCTCCACTCTTTCGTCCCTTTCGTGCCGTTTGTATTATCTCGACGTTTTAATGTTACTCACTCGTCGCACGACGCAATTAACGATCTTTTTCTTTCCACTTGTTCCCTTCCCACAAAGTTCACAGACTACACAACGGCGAAAAAGTTTGAATCCTTTTTGAAAATTTGGTCGTCTGTCAGAGCAGCCGATTCCACGCGAGGCATCGATACGAAACTACTTCACAGCGCTAATAAACGCGATGGAGGACTCAGCGAGCGACGCTGTTGCTTGAAAAAAAAAAAAAAAAAAAAAAAAATGCAATTACGCCGGTGCGTGGCACATGGTAACAAATGCAAATTGCAGGCAGAACGGAAAGTAGGACTTTAGCGCTAGCAATTCGTGCGCACGTGCGAGTCTCTGTGAAAGAGCCGCCCACTCCTGTTTTAAGCCCGACGCGGCGCGTCGCGGTTCAGCGATTAATTACGAATCGCGGTCAGGTCGAATCACATCACGTCGTGCGTTTACCTTCGAGTATATCTCCTGTACATCCTTCAGGTGCATTCTGAAATGATTCTGGGCGACACGGAGCTGCGTCCGTACCCTCTTCAACGTTCTGTGAACGCTGTGCCTCTGCGGCATCCTCTTGAACTGCATGGCCACCGGATTGCCGCACGGTTGTAGCCACCGGTCCATGTTATTCGCGGTAGATACGGCGGCGCGGAGGCCGTAACTAGGTGCACCTGAAACCGTATTCAGACCGGAACTCAGGAAGAGCGCGAGGATCGTCAAGGTAATCGTCTGTGCCACCGAATCTGTAACACCATCAAAACAAATTGCATCGATTACTTTGCTGCCACAACAACTGAACGCCGAGATTACGAAACGATATATCCACGTACTCGTACACGTTCAATGACTTAATCACGATCAATATTCGAGCAACGCGTCAGCAACAGCACAGCGCGTCGCTACGATTTTGAAACACGCGACACGGTCGATCGATCGCATCGATGATGTCGATGACGCGATCCATACCCCGTGGCTTCGACGTTTACTTGGTTTTCCGAAATACGAGAACAACTCTTTGAAACTTGTCTCGGAATCTTCGAAAATTCGAAAACAGTTTCGTCACATGTTGCAATTAAAATAATGTCAAACGACGAGGCAAAGTCGGTCGTCGCGAGCGCGTGATCGCTGGAGCGAGATCGAGAGAGAAAGAGAGAGAGAGAGAGAGAAAAGGAGAGGACTGAAGAAGAAAGGTCGCGCGCGGTTTCACGCCCGAGGGTGCGACAGAGAGGCGATGAAGAGGGAGGGAGAGGAAAAGGGAGAGTCGAGGCTCTTCCGACTTTCACAGTCGGCGTACCTACATGGATACGTAGGTACCTACCATTGCACCTACGCGCCAATTTAACAGCGACCAATCGTCGCCCCCGCAGTAGGAAATGGGTTGCAAATCGGAGAATCAGGATTTATTGCGCAATTAAACGTCCCAGCTTACGACTTCCTTCGCGATTCCATAGCTTGCGAACTCACCCCGAGGGCGTGCGCGGATCTTTCCAACTTTTTACGAGGCCAGACCCCCGCCACGCCACGCCACGCTACGCCACGGTTAATAAATTTCGCGCGAGCTTCATTATTGGTTGCGTTTCGTGTAAACGTAAAGGCAACTGCCGATTAAAACTGATTTATCCGCTGCATTGTGAAACGCAAACACCGTTCCACCCGAAATTTCGATGATCGATCAGGCTTTCACGATTCAACCGACTCTCTGTGCATGCAAAAATTGGCAAATTTGCCCGCGCTGCGAGGGATGACGAGAAGAACGTTTTGTCAGCTTCAAAATTTATTTATATCTGGAGAAACTGCCGAATTTCCAATATGACTGCGCATAAACGCGCATTTCGTTCGTTTTACGAAAGAATACTTTAGCCAAACTCGTCAGGTGCTTCTATTTGCACGAATGGAAAGCGATGATAATTCGTTGAGAAAGAGAATGTCTCTCGGAACAATTGTCAATGTGTGTTGGCAATGTGTTTTACGAACGACGTATATCGAAAGTGAATAATTACACAGTTGCAGATGCATTCTATTTCTATATAACGTTCGTGCGGCAAACTTTCGTTTCCCAGGCGTGAACGTTTGCGAGGCACCTGTAACGTTCGTCTTGATCGATTTGTTTCTTATCGGATCTACTCTACTACGAGTTCGACGTCGTGTAGAAAATTTGGCGAGACAATGGATCAACGATGGTTTCAAACAGTTGTTTCTTCAAACGATTTTTTTCGGCGTACAGCGTACGTAGACGGGACAAACGAATTTAAAATGAACAGCGTGGTATCGTGGCGCGTGGTGCCGACAAAGAGCCGGAGGACCACCACGGGGGCAATTAACGCGCGTTAATTGTCCGTGCGTGCATGTGTACATGGAAGCGCAGCAACGACGCGTGCGTCGAAACGCGAGCTGTCACGGCGATTCGATACGATCGTTGGAGCAATTCGCACGTCAGTCACGCGTGAACGAACACACGTCTTGGCGCATTGGTCAGCGAGAGCACACGTGTGCCGTTCGCCGTTTGCCATTCGCCGTTCGTTCGTCGATGCTCACATCTCGCATCCCGAGATGCGAGAACTCGGCAGTGGAATCGCACCGCGCCGCTTTCCCACTCTTCGATCGGAATCTGAATGATTAATTGAAACGGGCTCCCCTCCAGTTTGCTTCTTCGTCGTAAATCAAGAGCTTTCAGACTCTGGTAACTGGTCCTGCTGATTCTCGCAGCGTACTCTCGTTATCAGTTGTATACGAGATACGCTCGCATACCTACGTACGTACGCGTACGTGGTGAAGAGTGATAAGATGTCAGGCTCGTTACCAGGGAAAAATCAGTCCCCGGAACGAATGCCAGATGATGTCGAGCGTTAAAGCCGATATTTCACTTACACGCACGCGTCGCAAATCAAGAATCAACTCCGTACGAGAGCCAACTCGACTCTCAACACCGTCAATTTCATCGCAACAACGAGCAATACACGCTCGGCAAACGGCGCGACGAAAGATTTGCGATTCGCCGCGAATCGTCGAAAGTATCGAACATTGTTGTTGCCGATGCTCCGTACGCGTCGATCGTTGCGAGTAAAATCGAGCCGACGCGACGCGAAATTCAAACGTCAACCGTTCTAAAAGCAGTTCTAACGAACGTGACCTTCGCGTGCATTTGAACATGAACGTAGCCTGGCAATAAGTCACGATTCGATTAGGCGGTTGCGACGAGACCGAAGGGAGCCAGTCGCACGTGTGTATCTTGTCGTAAACTCACGCCTTCTCTTCTTCGTCCTCCTCCTCCTCCTCTTCCTCCTCCTCCTCCTCTTCTTCTTCTTCTTCTTCTTCTTCTTCTCCCGGAATTGCTCACCACCGTACACCGCTGCGCTCGTTTCGCGCCGAGTCGTATCGTCCGATATACATACATACATACGTACACACTGCGTGGGTGTACGCAACCGTCGCGCCGTTAAACCTGCACCCCGTATTGTCTACGTTTCCCTCTCGACTCTTGCTCAAATTTGCAAGACCCGATCCTCTCGATTCCAACCACCCCTGCTTCTCGTAAAGTCTGTTCACGTTGAGCAAGTATCGTCCAGCAACGAGCTTCGTCTCGGGAGTGAAACGATGAATTTCAGCGTTTCAACGGAAACGATGGTTTTAGCGGCTGGATGACAAAGTCGATGAAACGATAGGCCTGTACCTGTCTGTACCTCTGCGACAGGGTGAGTCGGACGCTCGAAAATCGAAAGAGAATTTGAGATGGCAATCCTCGCTGGTTGTAATAACGGTGTTACCCGGACATGATCCGCCGTTCCAATGATCCGCATTCCGGGCAATGTCGTGCTCGCTGAAGATTGCTCACTCTCCCGCTGTTTAATACGTACGTTCGAGGTCTGTCGATCGGTTCTCAAAGTGGAATCGCCGCCATTCTCGCGATGGATTCCCCGGATGCCAGTAGTCGGCCGATCGGTCGGCCCTCCGGTGATTTGGAGAAAAGAGGCGGAGAAGAGGGTGGACGGTGGAGAGGCCTTTTTTCCCGCGGAGCTGAGGACGAAGATTGTTGGTTTTGCCGTGGCAGTACCGCAGTGGTGAATGCCCCACGGCGGCAAAAGGCGGTTGCTGCTTTCTGAGAACGGGTCGGAGTTGCCCGCGCGCACCGGCAGCACCGGTGATTGCGTGGTGATTAGCCTCCACCTTCGCCTCTCTTTCGACCGACTCGGCAACCTCAGCGAGAGACTGCGAGAGACTGCGAGAGACTGACAGACCGAGGAAGAAGAGGAGACTGAGAGAGAGAGAGAGAGAGAGAGAGAAGATCGGAGAGGAGCGGAGAGTCCGCGTACTGTCCAGCCTGTCCGGAAAGAAAGGCAGATCGTCTTGAAAGGAGGAACGCAATATCATTGCCAGGCACGAATGTGGGAGCGAGTTGTCCGGTACAAAGCGTTCGAGAGTATTTCGCGTACCAGTCTGTAAAGTAACGCGACGGGACCTGGAAGATAAGTACTCGTGCGTTCCGTCGCACGTACGCGTCTCGGGGAATCGCGTGTGTACGAGTATGCCAAGCGAACGCGTCGCACCAGACATTAATAAATGTGAATTGCACCTTTGCAAGCGAAAGAGGCGAAACTGTAGCGTGAACGGCAGTTTCTTCGACAGAGGCGATTCGCACGTCTCACCTACGGTGAGAACAACCTTCTTCAACATTTTCTTCGCAGTTACTTTTAAGACTTACTTAGTTTTAACGCGACACCTTACACTCCAAACTCTAATTCATAAATGAAAGCTCCGATCGATACATACGTAACGCATTGACTCGTATTCCATCTCCTTTTTTCATCGAAATGAAACCAACACGCGTGCGACTGGGAACGAAAAACGTGCAAAATTGGCAAGCATCTGTCTACCGATACGTTTCAGTTCAGTAGCTAACTGTCGTTGAAATTGACTTTTCGTCTGCAATACCATCTCTTTGAATCTCTTCGCGTATGCTCTACGTACGTACGTAGAAACGATGTTTGTACATCGACTATCCCCCTCATCCGCACCTACGACAACAATATCGCGCACTATGCGCGAATGCACGGTGGGCACCATAGGAAGAGGCAGGTTATGCACGGCACGCAACATTTAATACGATACGCACGCGGAGGGTCGTCGAGAATAGTCTGCAGAGGCGTCCAGCTTTCTCCTCGCGTGCAATCTTCAAACGATACGACGTGTCTATTAATCTGTCCTAGCCTCGTACGATCCTCGGTTGGATCGTGAATGTCAAACCGCGGCTTACTTAACAATTTCTCCGGAAGCGTGGAGCACACAAGTGCGAAAAACAAAGTCCTCCAACTCGGTTGAAATTGTCAACGACGATTGCTCGCTAGTCAAATCAAGGAGGTCGATCTAAATGGGAAATATGTCTCCGCCAATGGAGCCTGACGTCACGGATGCGCCAGACAGATTAGCAGGCAACAGAGAGATTTGCATTTTGTCTGGGGGAACCAGCTCTCGTTGGACGACGCTGGATCCGTCGGAAGACGATCCGATCCAATCCGATCCGACCCGGTCTATAATAAACTAATAAACGACGCCGAGGGACGCTCTCGGGTCTCTCGACAGGGTTGCGCGTTTAAAGGATTTGTCGTTTGCCGTCTTCCTGTCGATTTCGCCACCGTCTTCTCCTCCATCGTCCGGCTCGGTTACTCGTTACCTGTCTCTCGTAAATACATATGTGTAGACGTGTATGTAACGAAGCGCGTACGTTACGTTACGTTACGTTACGTTAACGTTACGTTGCGTTACGTTGCGTTACGTTGCGCCGCGTCGCCTTGTCCAAGCTATCGCTGCTCGAACGCATCGATATCGACGCTCAACACTCGACACCACGTAGTACGGGCGAACGAGCGTTCGGGTACACGCGGCGAAGGTGCTTTACGGTATTACGACGATATGGATCACTGATGTCATACTGACGTCACCCATCGTTTATATCCAGAGGTGACAGCCTACCGTTGGCATCGGTGCAAGAGTTGATCGGGAACGACGTTTCACGACCGCATCTCGTGGCGAGAGGGGGTAAGCTGAGAGCGCTGGAATGCACGCGATCGGCTACTACGGCGTTCAATGTCATCGTCGATTACATTATCTGGAATCCTCGAGCGGCGCGGCGATAGGTCGCACACGCGCACGCGCACGCGTGCGCACACGTGCGTAAGAAAGTGCGCTCGCGGAGGCCGACTCTACGTGCGTGAATCGCGGTCGATGCTATCGCGGAAACTCTCGCGCGTCCTTTCTTTCCTTTTCTTTTCTTTTCTTTTCTTTTCTTTCTTTTTCTTTTCTTTTCGACTCGACTCGACTCGACTCGACTCGACTCGACTCGACGATTGCGCGTCCGCGTCTCTACCCTTTTTTCCATTGAAAGATTGCGCGTGGCTCGGCATTTCGCCAGGTCTTTGCACAGCGTACACCGACGCAGCGCAACCTCTGTATCCGAATCGTCTGTTCGTCTCAATCGACGAACCCACCTACATACTAACGCTGGTTACGCGTTACCTACTCTAAAAGTTGCACTGGGAAATCAAGGCTCCCCGCCAAGTCGTCTTAGTCTCCGATCGATCGCTGCCGCCTCGCGATTCGAATATTTACGATCGGATGAATATTTACGATCGGATGAGTCCTCTCGTCGTCGCATCGTCACGACGCTACGCCGCGCCGCAACGGAAAAATAGATTATGCAAACGATTGTGAAATTGCCTGGCGGTTCGGCGCGATAAAACGGAATAAAAGAAACGTCGTGATTAACGGCCGATAATATGCATTATTCATTGCGCGAATTCTAGTCAGTCTAGTTCTCAGCGGCGACCGATCTTTCTTGGAACATTCCGAGAGAAAGAGACGCGGAGGAGAATATTTTCCACAGCTGTGTGTTCATTCACGCTCAGCCGCGTATCTATGTATGTATGTATGTATGTATGTATGTATGTCCTTGCACATTTGTGAGTCGGAGACAGCGACGATGTTCGAACGCACCGCGCGCTGCGCTGCGCCTGGCAATCTCTTTGCCAAGTTGCGTTCGTTTTCCAAGCGAAATTCGCTGTCGCTTTTTAACTTTTCCTTCCTTCGAAGATCTACGACAGAACGGCGTACAATGGGGGAGAAACTGGTCGTTTCGTTCGATCATGAGCGAGGATAATTTGCCGTTTGTCCTCTGTTCGATCTCGCGACGCGTCTTTACGAGCGACGTCGTAAACTTCCAAACTCGCACCAAACTCGCAGTTACGCCGCCGTGAAACATTCGCGGATAAACATTATTTCATCTTAATCGAATCGGAATAAAGATATTTGCCAAGATCAGTGTCGGAAATAATTTACAGTCTTTGGTGGAAGAAACACCGAGCACCGAGTCGTGTACCGCTTACGCACCGTTCTCGCGATATTTCGACTTTCCACCACTTTCGACCACTCCAATTGACAATTTCCTTTGCGAAAGAAAGCTTCGTGAGACGTTCAACGCCGCTTAACGATGCGCTCCTTGAATCTTCGTGTCGAAACGTTCGACTTGGGCTTATCCGTAAGAGGCTCTGTCGCAAGAGGCTCTTTCAACGAGTATAAAGACGTACGGCCGAGGCAATAAACGCGCCGATAGCTATCTCACCGAAACAGACACGGAACAGTGTTGCCCGATTAAGCCAAGTTTCCGAACGCAAAACCGTAAAATTGCGCGACCCTCGCGTCGCATCGAAGAAAGCGAAAAAGATTTCGCGTGACTAACGGCGGCCAGTCCTCTTCGTCTCGAAGAGACATAAAGCCCAAGTTTCGCACGAGCCGCAGCTTATGCGTACAGACCACCCTTTGTGACGATCTGCCGCGCAACGCGCTACACACACGCACAGATGTCAGCGGGACTTTCGGATGAAACTGGCTGCGCGTACCACGCCCCAACGTCCCTTGAACATCTTTCTTTACGATTTTCCACGCATTGTCCAACTCGCCGAGCCGATAACGACCTCGATCCCGGGGTTATAAACTCGGCCGACTCTATCACCGCGTCACCGTGTCACTGCCGTTTTTAACGTCGAACGCGCTTCTCTCCTCCAACGACTGCAACGCTCGAAACGATCCTCTCTCCTTTCGCACGGTTTGCGTTTCTCAGATGTAACGGGCGGGCAATGTACCACGTCGAATATATGAAACATCGGCAATAATTGCTTCACTCGTCGTACAAATTACATCGCCCGTGACGTTGCTCGTCGATAAAGTTAGACGTGGGTCAAACTAATCGCGTCGCGGCATTTGCCACTTTACAGGCAAACCCTGTTTGACATTGATCATCCCCTGTAAACTTTTACGCGCATTCAGCAAAATCCATTCCTCTAGGTTGACACATATCGGCACATATGTACGTACGTACATGGAGAAAAAATCCATTATCATGGCCTTTGAAGGCTTGTTTGCACTCGACGAGCTCCAATCGGCTCCTTTTGTACGCGTGTCACTCAACCTGCTCGTACGAATGAAAACCTGTGTTTTCTTGTTTCTCGATTGCAAAAGTGAGAATTTGGCGTTTGAATTGCGTCGTTGCCGTCGCAACGAACGAGCGACACGCAGCCGCGTAGAAATCGAAAGGCGACAGAGTTGGGAGCACGTGATGGAGCGAACAGGCAAACGTGACTAAATCGTGTCCGCGGCGAACACGTTGGTGCGATCGTTGCGTGCGTGGCTAGTTGCCGGTTCGGCGTCGCGGCGATCGTTGAACCGACTAGTGCGAACAGTCGCACCGAATCGAACAGTTGTCGCTGGTCAGGCACAAAAGGCCACCCCAATTCGGAAGAGTCTGTCTACGCGTATTCGTTCTTCGGACGCGCGAGAAACTTGATCAGGACGATCGATCGATCCAGGCCAAGATTTAGGCAAGTTGCAATCGGTGATGGTCGCAAAAAATAAATTGCCTTTCGCGTGGATTTGAACGTTGATTCGGAAAAGGCGCAGTCGTGGATTTCCGGTGGAGCGATAAACGATACGTATGCCGCGATTATCCAAGTCGATTCTGATCGGATCATAGGTCACGCGTGCCTCTTGTATAAACGTTTCTCGTACAGTATCGGATCATAGTACACGGCACGTCTGTAAGTGCAAGCGGTAGCGGAAAGCTAGGCGGATCGGCGCACTCGCGGGATCTGAGCGTTGCAGCAACCCTGTACTTGGACATGAATGAACGCATCGCTCATTGCGCCAAGCTGCGCCCTCCCCCCCCCGTCCCCCCCGTCCCCCGCCCCCGAGGTAAAGAATAGCAATCAGCCGCACGATGGATGGCGTCAGGTGGTGAAAGATCGTAGATGGCCGCGTGTCTTGGGACGATCGTACTGGAACATGGACCATTGCTTATTGCACGTTTCGTAATTGGACCCGGGACTTGAGAATCAACACACCCCGGGCTATCTCTGGCTGCGCGCCGCGCTGCTCCCTTCGTATCGTCAAAACTCCAAGCTACGACCAATTACGCGCTCGCCACGCTCGATCCTTTTCACCGTCTCCAATTGGAACGTTAGCGGCGCTCTCTCGGTTCCATCTTACAACCTTCGTGCTTTGTTATCTGCACGCCAATGCTCTCGGCTCTCTTCTCTTCTTTGCCATAAATCTTTACGTTATTTCTATTTAATATACCTATCTACGTACTACTATCCATGTACTACTTCCGTACAGATGCATTACGTGTTAAACGTTACCAAACGAAAATACCCAACTAACGTATCAATCGTCTCGTAAGCGCAGATTCAATCCAATTGAAAATCCAAAATTTGTCCTTGCGACTGATAATCACATTTCACGATTGACACACATCGGTCATTCTGCATCTTTTTGTTCAACGTTTGACAAACGATGGATGTGCGTGTATCGCCGATATCGACTATTGCGAAAAATTACAAGGTTCAACACGATGCACGCCTCCTGAGGCACGATACACGCAGATTCCTCGCAGTCCGTTGGCAGTATGGAAAATGCCGGTATTTAAAATATGGGCATGCGTCGTGCCAGTTTGCGGAAGTAAGAGAGCATTTCCATGGCACACGATCTGCTCGAAACCCTGTAATTGCCATCGTAGGTGGTGCAACGGAAAGAGCCTCGTGGTGTTCGTCAAGGCCTCGTAAAGCTCGATTTCCTACGTAGCGTGTAATTTAAACATTGCCTCGTTTCTCTCGCTTCTCTCGCTTCTCCTGGTACAATGCCACCCGCGCTCTTGAATTTTAAGTCTCTCCCTCTCTCTTTTTCTTTCTCTCACGCGCGAAAATCGAGAGATTTTATTCGGTCAAAGAGTATCGTTCCAAGATCGCTGTTGAATGTTCACGGATCACGCGACTTTATCGGTCCGGATCGACATCGTTGGAATAAATTCTCTCATTGTTCAGATCGTTAAATAAAGAAAAGACTCGGCAATTGATATCGCGGCGTACAGTCACGCCAAATACCAATAAAGCAAACTTGAAATTGCACGAGTATCATAAAGAATTAAATATCGCTTATCGGTTTCTTCTCGTACAAGTATATATAAATAACAACGTTGTTGTCGCGAAAAAAATGATAGCAACGCGAGACAATTAACGATGCTCGGCGTACGATTCGTAAATCCTTGCAATTAGCGACTCGGTATAACGGGACAACGAAGCAACGACCAGAATTCGACCAGATAATCACCAACAAATACATACTACGAGTGAGTTAAACACAAGAGACAAAAATTATTGGACGTCTGTCAAATCTCATTTCGATGGCATCGACGATTCAGTTGTCGTTTTCTACCAACTTTTGCACTTTCACGGACACTTTCGCGCTCTTTTCAAAGACGATTTCACATTTCGGGATCGAGCTTTTACGTCTGACGAATTGTATCGCCAACAGTCTTGGCTTATCTCTTACTTGCTTATCGTGCGAACAAAAATACCAGCATTTTGCGACACTGTAACATCGTACGTACGTACGTGCATACATCGATGAAAATGCAAATTAAACATTAGAAAGTGTCGGAATCAATACGTTCGTACGCGTATGTGTGCGATACATTTTATAAAAAAAAAAAACCTTCTCAATTTTTACACGCTTGGATACACACAAGAAACGTATTTTCCACGGGAAACGAGCGGATAGCGCGAAGGGGAACGCAGTTCCGGTATTTGAGAAAATGGTGGCTGGTAAGAGAGCGGCTGGGTGATAAGCCGACGGACAAATTGATATTATCGACGTGCCCGTAAATCTTGAAACAATGACTGTTGACGGGAATCGGGATCGCCCTTGTTTCACCGTGGTCGGTGTATCACTCGAGGCAAAAGGAGATCGGACTGGTGGCCGATAGTCGGTAGTCAGACGGGAGAACCCGTCAGAAAACCAGACGAGAATGCATGAAACTGAATTTATCTCGAACCCGGTTTGCTCGCGGTCTGTTTTATTCCGTTCGTTCTCTCTCTCTCTCTCTCTCTCTCTCTCTCTCTCTCTCTCTCTCTCGCTGTTTCTCCGCTTCTCTCGGAGCGTCGACTCGCGTTGCAATCGAAACAAGCGCGCACGATTAACAAATTGCTAGAAAAACTGACTCGACAAAATCGACGCACGATGACATACTGGCGACACATGTACGTTGCGCCTGCGTATCTGCGGTCAATTGAACGTGCACGTCTGCTCTACCGCCTACCACGCTCGGTTTGTCACGTCTTGAGTAACTTTATATATGTGAAGCAACGAAAAAAGTTGCTATCGATCGAGCAACAGCCGGGAGACAGCGAAACGGAGAGACAGAGGCGCACGGAACAAAGAGGAACTGGACGACAGAGTAAATCCCGACGCGGACGTCTGTCTGGCTTTGCGAATGACGTACGTCTAGCGGAGTTTTTCCTTGCATACGGAATTACGCGTATCGGACGACAAGAACACGGGTCGCGATCGAACGTTTGTCTGAAAGCGCGATCGTCGCTTGTTTCGACTCTGTTTTTTTTCTCACATGTCTCACGCTGAAATCGCCTTAATCGAGAATTAAAGAGATAATTGCAGATTGCAACGACAGAAACACACGACCAACAATACCGATAGCAAGTTATAACGTAGGTGCGTTATATATTCGTAAAGTTACAAGTATGTTGCGAGTATGAACGTGAACGAGAAAGAAAGATTACGATACGAAATACGCGATACGAAATATCTCGTTGCAACATTCGGCGTTTAATTTGCAAAATTATACTATTTAAAGATGATCTGGATCGGACACGACGAATATTGATTTGTGCGATTTCTTAATTATTTCAAACAATTGCACCTGTAAATGCGTAAACTTACGTTTTACAAAACGCTCCATCGATAATAAAGATCCAGAGAAATTGATCGTTTCTCGAGAAAGAAATTCTTACTTGCAACAGATTTTACAGCGCGAAATGTCCAAGAGTATCTCGTCCAAGTAGTTTTGCAATAGAAGAAAAGAAAACAAGAGTCTACCGATCGCGATCTTTTAGCATGTCCAACGTCGTTCTACAGTCTGGGGACTGGTATAATATTTTGATTTCACGCTGGAATGCCCGTGTGTCCTATATAATATGTCCGGTGAACCCTGATGAACCTGAAACCGCAACCCAAGTGCGTGTCGTTCGAGTCATCCTCAGGTCTCTGCCATTTCATTTCTCTTCTCTTCTCCTTCTTATCCTTCTCGCGGTAAATCAGGCGCGAAGACAAAAACTTTTCGCGGTTCATCAGTGATCCGTCGTGACTTTCAACGTACGAAATATTATTACAATTGCACACTTGTGCACACGTGTGCCTGCTCGTTTCGAACGATCGAAACGCGTATGGCAAACGATACGAAACAGTTTTTGGTTGTTTCGTGTAATTTTCTGTGGAAGTGAAGGGGTCGACGCAAGGACAAATTGCGATTGGTGCAATTTCGAATGGTTTTCTCTCGGCGACCCTATTTCGGTGATTGGAATGCAGCGTATAATTTCAGCAGTTGGTGAAATTGCATTGTTCACTTTCACCCCTGACTTGTGAATTTTCGTTACGGCAGCTTTTTCACCGACGCCCGGCCAACAAAAAGCACGGACAACACGATCGTACGTAACGGGCGCGTACGTGCCCGGAAGTCGCTCGGCAATTCAATCGTACGTTTATTAAAAACACCCGATACGCTACGTAATATGTATATCTCGCGTATTCGAACGATAAAATACAACGTATTGCCGTTAGTCTCGTTGTCGAGGTGCCGGTGTAAAGCGTTTGTGTTAGCGTTGCAACGCGATGACTTCAGCCAGGTTAAACGATCGTAAGAATTTGCACTGTGCGTAAGGGTTTGTGCATTAAACTCGCGGACAGCGAGTCGTAGATTGATTGAAAATTCAAGCGACTTCTCCTCGGTAAGTGACTGCAAGCGTGTGTTTTACCAGCGTGGAAGGACACGTAGATCTCTCGAGTTCTCGAGTAGCTTTGCGCACTCTGATCTGGGCTCGTGGCATGGATTCTCGATTCAACTTACCGCTCGCTACCCGCGAGCCTGTTCAACAGACATTGACTAGCCGGTGCTAGCCAATCGTTGCAAAGTATGATTGCCGTTTGATTGCCCTAGCGGACAACCCGCCGGATGAGACCAAAATCAAACGGCTCATCGAAGGAACGAAGCTGACCGCTTCCTTAAGGACGCCTAGCGAAACAGACCTGCGGATCAAGGACCGAGATTGACAACAATAAACGCTCAATAGCACTCAATAGCAGCGATGGAACGCGGTTGGGACGTTTGGACTTTTTGCCAGCACGAGAAGACTGGCGAATCTTTGACCTCGATCACAAGTATATAAAAACAAGACGATAAAGTTTTCTTGCTGATAAGAAATCTGAATCGTCGTTTGTCCAATTCTATAAGAAACTACGTGTACGTAACGCGATGCACCGAAAAATGTAACCAACACTCGACGTTTTGATTTGCAATATACTTGAGATTTATGGTGCTTGTTTGCAACATTGATTTTGATGGTTATGTCCCGAGTACAGAGTGTACGAATCGACAGGGTTGATATCGAGTGCCAAACACCGAGTGGTCGAATGGCTCGTGTCGTCGCGACAGCAAAGAATAAAGTAGCAACGTAGCAAAAATCTCAAATGAATATAAATGGCAGATGGGAGAGTGATGGTTTCACGGCGGCTGAAACGTACTTGACAAAAGAAAAGAAGGTTTGCCTTGGCACTTGTTTGACTCCTCCTTCGTTCGTTTCACTCCACCTCCTCGGTGGAACGATCGGTTTCGTCTCGTGTGCCATTAAGAGCAGTGAACTTGTCTCCTCGTCCCGTCGCGAATCACCCAACTATATACATACGTGTACGGACATATACGTACACGCGCCTCCACGAAGAATGACGAAGCTCCGTCGACGTCGACGACGACTTTGCCCTCCTCGTCGTCGTCGTCGTCGTCGTCGTCGATCTTCGTCCTCGAAATCTCTCGTCTTCGTCACCTTCAGCAACCTACGAGAGACCACCTCCGGGGCGCACGAGTGTTTGATAAACCGGTTAAGGCCCGTCCCCGGATCTGTTTGCCTTTGGCTTTTGTAACTTTACTAGTGTTGTGACTCGACTCGGAGCTAACATGAAAAAAGGGTCCGCGATGGTACCCCGAGCAAACAGTCGGTGTGTGTCCCGGATCAACACTGTGCGGCGCGGGCGCACGCCTCTATCGGCGACCGTAGCCTCCTCGACTGCTCGTCTGTTCAACTGCTCGACTCTTCGACTCTTCGACTCTTCGACTGTTCGACTGCTCGACTGCTCGACTACTCGGCCCCACGGCTGCTCGCGGCTGCACGGCTGTTCACAGACCGGCATCGGCAATGGCAACAACACACCGATACCGATATCCAGCGCCAATCTCCAATCTCCAGCACCGACACTCGACGTGATGCTTTTCACCGTATCTGTTGACTACACGTGTATCGACCCGTAATCGAGCAAATCGAGCCGTCTCACTCCCGCTTTTCCTGGACCGATTTCCCGCGTCCGAAATCCGAGATTTCTCGTTCCTTGATAGTCGAGCCGAGCACGTAACTATCAAACTCCAAAAATCAGAAGGTCTGTCTCGTACACTTTTTCTAAAATTTAGCGCTAGGATTCTATCTATTATATCTCTTTTGTCTTTTGTCTTGACTCTTCGTGCTGTTAAGGGAGAAAATCCCGTGTCACGGAAGCAATTTTTTAAGATCTAACATCTCGTCGTCATTATCTCTACGGATGCCTACAAGTACGACGAGAGATGGATTCTCAAATTATCAGTCACCGTTTGTAACTTTTTGGAAGATTGTCCAACGGAACGAAAATTTTGGAAATATCTTGCAAATGTTGCGTATTCGTCCGCGTAAAGTCGTAAATCAAAACGACACGTAATGACGAGCATTACCATCTGCGTTACAATGGTCGACTGCGAATTATGGGGTCCAGAATTTCAATGAAATTTTCGCAGATATTATTATTCTAAAATAAAATTAATCCTGGTACTCGCGACAAAGTAAACCGTGTCGTGGAAGACGACGCTGGCAAGTTTAAGATACGAGAGAGACGTAAAGATCAGTCGCGCGCGAAACTCAAGATCCCCGTATCGTTTTACGAAAATTTTGATTTGGATTTATTTGAAACGCACAAAGGACCAGTTTCTCGGCCATTACCCCCTTTTCTCCCGTCAGTTAATTTATGTTTTTCGAGGCGATTTATACGTCGGATTGAATTCCGACTGTGCGTAGTAATTACACGATCGGCTCCTACATCCAGCCGCGATAGTTCATTTACAAACCGTGCAATTAGACAATTTTTCCATCCCAAGTCAAACGTACGTACGTGTTCGACCAGCCTTTCGACCACCGTTTCCCCTCGCTTTGCAAAATCGTAACGCAAACTTTTCCAGTGAAAGCAAAGTGCGTACTAAAGAGAGAAGGATCGAACGGATGGGAAAAAGATGTGTACACTGTGTACACTGACAATAATTTCTCAAGTGAAATAAACACCGGCCGCGGTACGTGTGCGTAGAGATACGTACGTACGTGTCGCCTCGGTTCGATGCTTAGTCATCGTTTACCAATTTTTCCTATAAAGATCTATTAATGACCGATGATGACGTTCTAATCGCATTCGCTCGGCTAGAGAGTGTCAGGCCGTGTCACGCGAAGCTCTACGTTGGAGCAATACGTCTCCCTGCCCGTTATCTGCGTCGTATAATGCATGAAAAGCACGCGCATCGTTATCGCCGTGAAAAATAACACTCATATTCGTTCGTATCCTAAACTCGAGATTACGATTGAAGAAAGAAATAATACGTATCTTCTCTACCTCCCTGTCCAGATAACCATTAATGTCCGTGCGTGACGTAACGCTTCTAAATTGTGTTCGACGCGTTCGACTCGTCGACAGGTTCAAACGCGGTGTCATTGGTCATCCCTGATTCTTTCGTTTGGTCTCTGGAGTTTTTCAATTAATCGTCGATCGGATACGAGCGAAAATCGGGCTACATTTTCTGAAAATTACTCAAATTACTCAAATTATTTAGAATAATGAAACTCGAGTTGTTGGAAGGTGTCGTTTGAAACGGAATCAAGTTTTCTATTTCGCGAGCTATCTTATCGAACGTATACCTGTTAAATAGGCTAGCGCGGTTATAGCCAAGTTGGCGGACAATTTCATCGGTTTCAGGCGATCACGGCGTCTAAGATGCCAACTATCGTACGATAAGAAATTCAATTAGCTCGTTCAACGGTTAAGATCGTTGTACAACTATGATAATTACTCGTCGCGTATTATTTTCAAGCAAACGAGATGAAATTGTAACATTTCTCGTTTGCAAGAGTCGCGTAAATGATCGTTTCAGTTATCGGCGACTCGATTGTCTCGTCGTTCGTTCGTTCGTTCGTTTCGATCGAAATCGAAAGGAAAACCTTTCAATTTTTCAAATAGTTGCAATTTGTCGCGACGACGCGACGCGACGGTAAGATGCGTCGACCGTACATCGACAGATTCAATTACTTTTTGTTATCGGACGAACAGTGGTTAGAAAGCATGGTCGAAATTGTTGCAAACGTAGAAAAAGAAAACGCGGCGAGAGGGAAGGTAATCTCGAGCGTTAAAGAGGAAATGACGCGCGAAATATTTTCGAATCGCGGCTGGTCAATTATAGTCGGGAAACAATTACAGCCGGGACGCGGTACAGCCGCTTAAGCAGTTTCTTTCTAAAGATGTTTTAATCGTGCAACGCGTATAAATAAAGAAAGAGAGGAAAAAAAAGTGGCTGAAGCATCGCGAGGAATCCTCACGTGTCACTGCATCATTATGTACATTACGGCAAAACTCTAGAGAAGCTAGATGCACCTTGTCGTTAGTTCTTTCCTGCGAGTGATTCCACGAAATGCTCACGGTAGAAATAAATTGCAGTTTTCCAGCAAGTACAAGCTAAACAAGCGGACACGAGCGGTCGGTCGTGTTTGAAAAGATCGTCGGCAGATTCGTCGAATTTTAAAACCGAGAGACCTGTTTTCAACAAAAGCGAGACTTTTCGTGACGAAACGAAACGAAACGAAACGAAACGAAACAAAGCAAAATTAAAAGAAAATGAGACAAAAAGCTAGAGAGAAAGTGGATAGAATTTAGCAATGTACACACACCGCCTTAGTGTGGCGAGGGCGAACGCTCCGGCCACCAGCAGCTCGTAGATCATCTCTTCCTCGTCCTTCTGCAGGAGAGTCTTGGGCTTCTCCCGTCGATGGCTCTTGCTCGCATCCACTCACGCACTTCCGGTGCCACCGCAACTTCCTCTTTTTCCCCACCCCCCTCTCCGAGAAAGTCAGTGTCCCTCGAAACCGAGATGGATCGAGAAGCGAGACGCGATGCCCGGTATCAAAGAGAGCAGGCCCCCTCCCCCCGAGCGCGTCGCGTATTTCCGCGAAACGTAAGAAAGAACGCGAGATGCGACAACGCAACGTCAAGGAGAGGAAAGGAAGAAAGGAAGAAAGAGAGAGAGAGAGGGAGAGAGAGGGAGAGAGGGAGAGAGAGAGGGAGGGAGGGAGAGAGAGAGAGAGAAAAGAAAAAGGAGAAAAGAGAGAGAAAAGAAGAACCGATCGCGTCAGATGGATGTCAGCGTGACATAACAGCGCACCAGAAATCTCCACATCGTGCGAACGTGTTTTCGACTCGTCGTTGCTCGAGCGATCGTTGCGGGAAATGGAGGGCCGCGTGCACCACCGGCAGCGACGCGATTCCAACGATTCGTCCGCGAAGGGGCAGCACGCTGGTTGACATCCGAAGGAACAACGTGCCCTTGTCCCGATCCCTTTTGCCGTGCGCAGAGTTCCAAGCGGGAGAACCGGCGCGGTTGACCATTCGGCTTGCCGATCTCGTGGTGACTGAGTGGGTCCTCGGCTGCGACTCCCAGTTACTCACTCGGGCTCACGGGCTCGGGGGCTCACGGACTCGCGCTACTCACCTCGTCCTCTCGCTCTCGCCTCTCGCTCTAGCTCTCGCACGCTCGCTCACCGCCACGCTCGGTCCCACCTCCTACGACACCCCACCTCCCGCGTACTCCTTCTCTCCTTCTGCTCCTCCGGCTACCTTTCAGTCCTCCCTGCCCTCCCAGTCCTCACAGGCCGTGCGGCTGCACGCCACCCTCGACCCGATATCTTTTGCCCCCTCCTTGCGCGGGGGATAGATGCAGTGTGCACCACACGATGCGCTTCCTCCGAACCTCGATCCTTTCGTTCCAGCTACGCGTACTGCCACCAACTCTCCACTAACCCCTTTCATCCTCTGTCTCGCCCACCACTCTATCTCTCTTTACTCTCTAAAAAATACTCGGCCGTCATTGCGGATCTATCTGCTCGTCCGATCGATCGTACAATTGAGAAACTCTCCCATCACGATCTTCCCAATTTTTCGTTTGTCCAATCCAACTCGCCCTTCCCCTTACCCGCCGAGTGAATCAGTTTCACTTCACTTTCAAGTACGTATCGTTGATTTGAATCAGATTGTTCGTACGTCCGATCGCATCACAGAGTAACGTCGACCCGAATGACTATGACGCGACTCGACGTTTCGATAGAATTCCAGTAAAAGTATACACTTTGCTTTCAATCAGCCAATGCTGATTCCAACGATCTCTTTCCATGTATCGTTTCGTCCTCGCTCTCCGTGAAATAGTGATTCGAAATTTGCGTGTAGCAACGTCGTCGACGCGACACCGATAATAAGAATTGAAATGTCGAATCACGCGATGAACAAAGCACCATTGACAACGCGTTGATCTTTTAATCTTTTAATCTCTCTCTGTTTTTTCAAAAATTGGTATTTTCCAATATAATGGAATTTAACGAAACCAATTTGTTTTCTTTTTTTTTTTTTTTTTGTTAAAGGCAAAGAATATCACGTTACTTGAAAACCACTCACTCTAAAACGATCCATAAAAACTTTGAAATTTCGAATAACAAAAGTTCAAATATTGCGACACTCGCGTCTAAAGATCAAAGGAGCGAGAAAAGTCGATGGACGATTTTGGAGCCAAATTGCAGGGGAGAGTAGTTGCTCCAAATGCTTGCAAACAGTAACCAGATTGACCAGACAACGATGTTATCAATGCGCCACGCTAACGCCGTCGGATACGTCACCGATAAGATATTATGTCCGCGATTAGACGTGTTTGATGAAACGATTGCAAGAAACTCGTCATACCGGGCTCGATAACGGGCGATATCAACGTGATTATCTGACAGAATTCGGAGCGAGGCGAATTTGCAAGGTGTTTCTACGTACGCACGTGCGTACGTATACGCGTCCAACGATCGACGCCGTGGATCGTTCCTCGGTCCTATTAGCGCGTGCAAATTATTCGAATATTATGCGCTGCAAATTAGAAGGCACCGGTGGCGAGGTGGCCCGCCACAAGTCCAGCCGATACGATGCGATGCGATGCGATGCGATGCGATGCGATGCGATGGTACGGTGCCGCGCCGATCGCCTCGGGATTTTAATTTAACGATGCGCGTTCTCTTAACCCTAGGCCCCGGGCCTCGTGCCAAGCGTTCGTCCGGGACAGGAGGATCGAATTACCGCGCCAATTACCGTGTCACGTTGTTAATTAACCGGTAGTCGAGCCTAACGGCGTGTCGCGCAAAATCCTTCCGTAAAGCGAGTCACTTGCCCGTGTGAAACTCCTCTCTCCTCGAGGATGCACATCGGACTAAATCTTTCTCGTCTCACGCCGTAGTGCTCAAAATTCTCTCGCTTCTCTTCCGCGCGTACGATACACGCGTGTGCGTGTGTACACGCACGTTGGCAATGTTTCACAAACGTACAGAAATACAAGAACACGTACCTCGTGAAATTCGTGAAATTTGTGAAAATCACCGACGCCGATACGAGAAATCTTTATCTGTCGAGAATCTACCTTTCGCGAAAGGAGCGTTGTTAATTGCCACGTGCCGACTGGACTGTCAGATAACGGAATAGTTCTTCTTCGGTGGCTCGTGCGTTTTCTCCGAGTCACGATTAATCAGTGTAACGCTCTGTACGTCTGCGCGCGTTAACCGCGATGCGTAAGAATATTCGTGCGAAGTTGCCTCGCGTTCGAACGCGTATTCCGTTCCATCGAGTTGCATTGACATTGTCCGAGACTAGTATCTCGATAAGAATCAACACTGTCAAGGAGAGTACAGGCAGGCAGGCAGGCAGGGGTTTCCCCGAGTTTTATCGTTTCTGTTTCTCACATTTTCGTTACATAACGCGGCAAAGGCGCGCACACTTTTCAAACAATTGGCGTACTTGGGCAGGAAAAATGGAAAATTCTCGTTACGCAAGGCTGACTCCTGAAATCGGTCGATTTCTCGGCCGGCTTCGACGGTCGTTGTTTCCGACACTGGTCGGTCGATGCAGGTGTCAAGTTTTTGCTAGTCATTAGAACGGAAATACGTGGCACCGTTGCACCACTTATTTCTCGTTTTGCCTCACAGACACGGTTTCTTCGGTCATTCTTTCGTCAACTCGCGGAGCACACCGCGAGAGAACAACACCACACACTGTCAACACGCACATTTTGATTTCTCCTTCCACCATTCTCGGACATTGTCGCAAAGTACCTACCTCTGCGACCTACAAATTTCTCCTCTCTGGATTCTAAGCGTTTCTTCCGCTTAATCTGCCTACGGAGGTAGAGCCAAGCTAACAACCGAATATCGAGACTCTAGAGAAAATTCTGTTTCGAAATTCATCCAGAGGAAAAATTCTCATCCAGAGTGACAGATACACGCCATGTCACTCTGCAATCGCAAATAGTTTTCGTACCATGTCATTGTTCGCATTAACTCGCTGAGAGATAAAGTTTCTGCACGACAGGTAGCAATCAGTGATGTATAGACACACCAGTGAGGATGATTCACGTTTGATAACTGGCCGGCACGTAACTTTGTTTGTTCGTTACAGAACGTCTATAGCGTCTTGGCAACAGCAATTTCGTGTTTACTCTTTATACATGACATATACGTACGTACGTGGACGCGTACTCGTAATGGGAGAAGAGCAAAAATTCGGATAAAAAGAAAAAGAGCAGAGGCAGAAAAAGAGTGAGAGAGAGAGAGAGAGAGAGAGAGAGAGAGAGAATTCTTACAAAATCAGCGAAATAGTCCAAGTTCGAGCGATTACACGAGCGATTGCCGTCGCATTCCTCTCGTTTGTCGCAGAAAAAGCGCAGAGGAAGCGCCACACTTCTTTCGCTGGGTTTTAAGAATCGACGACCGACCGGCAGATAAAAGAACGATAAAAGATAGCGGCTTTTGCCGGGCAGTGTGAACGGCGTTTTCAACTCGGCCGTGGAGAAGCCGTGGCACGAACGATTTGTTTCGTGCGACTTTGCGGCTTCTCGGTGCCGAGAGCGGAAGCTTGAAATCCATTAGTTCCGTTAACGTTCGAGAGGATCGATCCACCCACCCACCCATCCATCCATCCATCCATCCACGAAAGTTGGATCGAGCATAAAGAAACGGGGAGGGCAAACTGGCAAGTTGGCAATCTGGCAATCTCTGACGATCTTTCCAGAGGAAAGTAGTACGCGTTAAGTGTGTACGACGCGATTGGAAAATTGATGTCCACGAGAAAGTAAAAATAGCCTAAAGACTGTGCCGTGTTGCACAGTTGAAATCGATGAGACTGGCTCGAACTGGAATATCATCTTTAACCGATGCGCGCGCTCTCTCTCTCTCTCTCTCTCTCTCTCTCTCTCTCTCTCGTCTCGTAACAAGGTTCGATTCGATTGAAAATGTTGACAACGAAACACAGAGTGCGATGCGAAAAAGCAAAGAAGCGGTGCAGAGGTGGAAAGAGAAAAGGGAGAGAGCGGGGAGAAGAGAAGATGCGTGCATCAGCGAGGCCGATGCGCACCGGCCGATCGATTTTTCCGTGGCATCGGCTATTTTAAACGCGTCGCGCTGGCCGAACGGTAAGCCGTTTCCTCGCTTCCTAGAACGTTCGTATGAAACCGAGTCTGATCGTGAGTCATTCTCACCTATTCGCATTCTCTCCGTGTTCGATGCTTAATCCACCTTGTCGACGAGCTGGTACTTCTCGATTTCACGAGTATCGTAGGACGTTGCACACCCACCCACACGCGCACATATATATATACACATACACACGCGCACACACACGCGTGCGCGCACGCACGCACGGGCGCGCGAACGAGCGTGAGCGCGAACTCGAAGGGGGTCACTCGAACGATTGAGAGCCGTGATCAGCGCACGCTCTGTAAGGACACTCTCGCCGTATCGGATTAATGAATGACTAGACAGGAGTGGAACTATGAATGAACACCGCATAGCACTAGAGTACTATATAAGCGTGTACGTTGTGGGCGTCTTCGCTCTCGGCCAATAAGATCCCCCTGCTATGACTTGCACGCCGTCTAATACGATTACGTCTTGACGCCGGCTTTTCTCGGAAATTTACCGACACACACCGCCGATCCACAGTCCGCGGATTCCAGTCATCCGGCACTCGAAACGTTCGCATGCCGCCGTTTCCACCTTTATCGTTCCTCGCGCCCTATCGATCTTACGCGCCCGTTATCGTTCTTATTATTTCCTTGCGAGCCCACGTGCTTGAGTCGATTCACTTCCGACCGCGCGACTCCGCGCGTGATTCACCCGATACGTCTCTCTCTTGGTTGTAACTAACATTATTCAGTAAAAATGGTACTGCTGCCATGGTAAACAAACGAGTCGAGCAGAGTTCCCTCCGACCTCCTTTTTCTTCAGCAACCCGTGTCAGAATGTCGAAATTTACAAACACAGTTTCATTTCGTTCAATTCTTTTGCTCGCTTTCACATCGAATTTGAAAAACGCTTGGGAAACATATCGATATCTGTCTTCGAGGTGTGCTGTTGTGTGTGTTAGACGAGCTTTTACTTGCTACCAGTTTGGATGAGAAACAAAAAAATTTGTACGGTTAACGGCCTGTAGGTAAATTCTTCGCGTGTTTGTAGAAAATTTGTAAAACAAGTCGATGGCGATCGGTTGGTAAAGATTGACAACGACTCAAAGACCAACCTTTGACCGGATCGCTGATTTTGACAAATTTGTCGCGATAATGTTTGTCGATCGCGCGATTGTTCGAGTCGAAACGAATGGGCAAATTTATTCGGTGACAATGCAACGTTACTCGCAGGTATCCACGTAGCGGGCAATTTTTAAGGAAAACTCGTCGAAACGCTTTCGAAA